>CALSCE010009779.1:17324764-17372750 GCA_943593645.1 Bovichtus variegatus
ACACACACACACACACACACACACACACACACACACACACACACACTTAAATTTAACAATGTAAAAAGTTTCACCGCTTTGGAGGACAAACACCGACCGTCATTGAAAGATCAATACTTGATTAAAAAAAAACACCAAAAATATGCTGCGCCAACAAGATAACAGATGAATAATCCAAAATGATTCCGCACAGATCACAGTAATCACATTTTTCATAATTGCCACCAAATCCAAAATTCCACTTGAGCACATGCTCTGTGTTCACGTGGCGTAAAGTCAAATAATGACCCGTTGTGCACTCCAGTCTTACTAAAGTTTCAAAGTGCACTTTCCACTGCAAACAGAGTTAGAATACAATAAAAACTATTTTAAATTGTTCTTTGTATGTTCCACAAGTTGTATGATTTCACCTATTTGAAGCTAATGTACTTTTTAATTCTTGCTGTTCGGAGTTTGTATCATGATTGTTTGCACTTATTGTAAGTCGCTTTGGACTAAAGCGTCTTCTAAATGAACTGTAATGTTTACACAACTTTGTATTGGTTTTGCTTTCAACTTCTTTAAATAACTAATTATTGTTAAGACACAAATATGACCAGGCAGACGGTCCAGAGACCTCAAGGTCTCAGGAACACACATGGATGAAGTCATTTGAGAGGAAAAAACCCCCAAAAAAACGCATGCGCTTTGATGAAAGACTGCATAACAACGGTCACAGCGTCAGCCGCGGAGGAGAGTAATTGGAAAGTGGCAGATCATTAAAAAGAAACTGTTCTATGGCTCGTTTGATAGCTAACCAAAACAGCTGGAGGGCGAAGACGAAGTGACAAGTCATGATGTTTTATTTCAGCGGTTTGATTGGCTCCCTGGCAATTTGGAAGTGCGGTGAAGACCAGCTCTGCCTGTTGGAGGTGTGTGTGTGTGTGTGTGCTTGCGTGCGTGGTTGGCACTCACAAAAAGGCTTCAATGTCAGACGTGAAAGGTGAATTCAAGTTTATTACAACTTGGGTCTTATTTGAAAGTTTTGTCCATTGTAACTAATTGGCAAAAATCCAAATGCTGTTGCTGAGTTCCGAGTTCTGAGTTCTGACCATCACGCAAAGTAATTCAGTCGAAGCAAAGAAATCACAAATCCACAGTCGATCAAACTTATTTAGAAGAGTAAATACAAAGGAAGATGCCTGAACTAACTGTGCTGCATCCATGTTTGAATGTACTGGTAGGCTACTCGAGATGGAGAAGTCATAATATCAACAGGTCCCCACAAAACACAGGCGCTCAATTTGAGCGATGAGGAGTTCGGAGGCCCGTCGATGTACAGTATACCCATCAATACGGCATCACACAGTTTGAGTAGCCTTTCAATCAACTTTGTTGATGAACTTCGAGAGTTGTAACCAGAGCTCGGCAGTTAACTCTCTGAGGTGCCGTGTTGTCATGATGGATAGAGGTGATGGCGAAAAATATTTTTGAAACAAGACCCAAGTTGCAATAAACCTTTTATTTCCTGGAGGTTTCTTTGCTAAATGTTCTGCATTTATATAGCGCTTTTCCAATCTTTGCGATCACTCAAAGCGCTTTACAACACATCAGCATTCACACACATTCATACAGAGTCACAGGCTGCCCTACAAGGTGCCACATGCTCATCAGTGATAACCATCCACACACACTGTTGGCCATAGGGAGCAATTTGGGGTTCAGTATCTTGCCCAAGGACACTTTGACATGCTGACTGCAGAGGGTGGGGATCAAACCACCGAATGGTGGACTGTTCACACACACACACACACACACACACACACACACACACACACACACACACACACACACACACACACACACACACACACCAGGTGGTTCAACTGCAAACCACTGCAGTAGCATTTGTTTTGCAGCTCACTGGAAATGTTCACAACCCACTGCAAGTCACCCGTTGCGGGGGGGGGGGGGGGGGGGGGTATATAGGGGGAGGATATCGCAACAGAGGGAGAGATGATGAAATAAAATGGAGACAAACTCAGAAAGAAGCCGACTGGAGAGGAGAGACTGGAGAGACTGGGTTCAGGTAGAGTTCAGGCTCATTAATAAATGATTGCAGTCAGCGGTGGCTCGACTCCAACATGTCAATAACGCTGAGGAGCAGCCCTCATTGCCCCCCCGCCCCCCCGTCCTCACAGAGCAGGAAAATATGTTGACAGAATGAAAATAAGGCAACATCCTTGTATTTCTACTCTGTAAGCGTTCTGCATCGTTTTATATTTCCCTTCTTCACTTCTGATTACAACGCTTTGTGCCACTGGAAAAGTATTTTTTTTGATCCCACCAGTTTGCCCTATCTGATCTGACATGCTGGGGGGGGGGGGGGGGGTAACAGCGGCGGAGCTAGCGCTGCTCATCTTCCACGGGGGGATATATGAAGAGTTTCTGGAACAGATGCTCGCCCTTTGAGAAAATTGCCGCCCACTTAAGCCTGCAGGTACATTTGGTTGATGTCGGGAACGTAAAACTCACCATAAACACGTTGAGTCATCGACAGACCTTTGCTCCTTCAGTATTTCTAGTCTGAGGATGGATTTTCTTTTTTTTTTTTTTAAATGTTGCAGTGATGAATTTCAAGATTCTTCCAGATGTTATTCTTAATTTAATTCAACTGCTTGGCTGTCTGACAGCTGGCAGGGCTACATGTCCGGAGGCACTTCACTATTACAGGGCAGAGAGAGTTTCAGAAGGACATTATAAGCATTAAAATGGGTTTATTATTAGCTTTCTGAACACACAGCAGGAGGTGGAACTTTGCATGTGTATATGTGCTGGTTTACAATAGATTGTGTTGACCCAGATCTGGCAGCCCACTCGCATTGTGAGGACTCACCTCCATTAGAGACCGGAGAGGTGACCTGCAAAACTTTATCCGTTTATTTTGAGGTTTTAACTTTATTTAATGTTATGTAAGTCCTGTAGATCGGATGTTTAAGGATAGTGCAAGGCTTTGACACAGTTTGAAGCAGAAAAGAAACAAAAAACAAAGATGTAACTTTGAAACTTTGGAAAAAAAACAGCCATATGAAAGCATTTTCAAGCCTAAAGGAGCTGGGACATGAACATTATAGATAGAGAGTCTGATTAGCTATAGCAAGAGAACTTCTGTGTGTGTGTAATATTTACTGAAAACTTGCATTTTTTGAATGCCATAAAACAAATGACGGTATACTACTAATAATCAGAATTAAAATCTAATTTAAGCAACATTAACAGATTTGTTTGGCCACTTTGGGGGAAGAAGAGCAGACACACAGTGGCTCATTCAGAAACATTAAGTTTTGTGTCCACCTGCTAAATCTAAGTCGTATATTCAAATCGCTTTTAGCTCCGTTTTTGGTCTCCACCATCTCCTGAGAGAACTTTCTGGATCTTTAGCTGCTAAAAGCTTCACTTTTTTCACCAGCTCACTGCGTCTGACTGCAAATATGTTACCCGTTCAGCAAACAGCAATCTGTCATCAGATTAATAATGCTAGGCTGGGTAATGGGTAACATTTGTTGAAATTCTCTTTACATCCAGGTAACCATAAATATCAAATTCTCTGACAAAAAAAAAAAAAAAAAATCTGGTATATGTGTCACAGGACTGTAATAAGTCTATTTGCTACGTCTATGTTTCAAAGCTGAAGTCGTTGATTTCTAAAAAGGTCTGCAGTTTAGATAAATCTGCCATTTCTTTGAATCAGCGACTGAGAAAATGCATGAATGATGTGAAACGTGTCGGTGAGCTGGCTCCGTTTGAACAGACTTTATTTATGTGAATATTTTCAACACACAACAGGTGTCAACCAAACGGTTTCGATAGCATAGATTATTCAGGGCGGCAGCAAACACAGTAAATGTGCAGGTCAGGTTTTTTTTTTTTTTTAATGATACTCCACCACAGGGTTGGACAAATTAAACCTCAAGAATAAATACCATCTTCAGGTTGGAGCGAGTGCCCTATGTTTTTCTGCTGGAGTGTGACCGATAATAAAAAAGAAAGTATAATAAAAAATTTTTAAAAAACAGCAATACTTACGAGAGCTCGGCGAAGTCGGTCATCTGGATTTTAGCCCTGCGAGCCAGGATCTCCATCAGGTGGAGGCCTTCGTCTGTCTGGAGCCCACTGATGAAGATGAGGAGGTCAGGAAAGGAAGTGGAAGGGGAAAAAAAGAGAAAAAAGAAAATTAAATAAAACTCATCCCAAAGAGTAAAACAGAAGTCAAGAGTACATCCTGGGAAATTGGCCAACACACTTTTTTTTTTACAGTATTAGTAAAAACAAAAGCTACCAAAAGCATTTGTTAGATGTAGTGGATTATTAATGAAAACATGCCAACATGTAAGCACACGTTAGCATAGATAGAGCCTTGAGTTTTTCTGTCAATATATAAAAAAATATATATATGGAAAAAAATATATATATAAAAAAAAAAATATATATATATATATATATATATATATATAAAAAAAATAAATATATATATATATATATATATATATATATAAAAAACGCTAATGAGGGTAAATTTAACCCTTTGAAATTCAAATGTGTGATAAAAGTGAAAAGGGTTTTATAGTTTGGCACTTCCTAATCTTAATCAATGCCTGAACTTTATTCAAAACTACTTTCTCTCCTGAAACCACGCCTGCCTTCATCCCTTATGACAGAAGACCCTCGGAAATACATCTAAGAAGCAGTAGTAGTAATTGAACAACAGAGGGAGTTTGACATGGCAGAAAACAGCAGATGGGCACAGAATTACCATCAATGAGAGAAATCTGAGGAGATACGAAATATCTCTGGACATAAAGTCTGAAAACAAAGTAAAAGTCCAAGAGAGAAACAGAAGCTGCCGGGTGAGGTCAGATAGGAGTGAAGTAGAGAGAAGTGCCGTTAGGCAGCGAGGTGAATACTGAAGTAGACCGAGAGCTCGTCATCGTCGCTCCCTGCTGCCTCATTTTATGCTCTAAAGTGTGTGTGGACAGGCAGCGACAGGGTCAGAGAGGACGGCAGTATTCCACGAGGAAAATTGGGAATCTGTTGCGTTGGTGCATGTCTGCTTCCTCAAAGTAAAAAAACAAATATATATATGTTTTAAAAAGAGAGAAACATACTTCACTCTGAACCTTGAGTGCAGCCCTGCAACATACGCTGTCAGACAAAGAAATGAATGGCACACAGCTCACAGGGTTTGAAGCAAAATAACAATTTTTGAAGTCTTATACTTTAACACATATATTGTACATGTTTTGTTTTTTTTAGCATGTTTTTATATTTTTCTTTTTACCCATTCTATATTCTCGACTTCTGCAGTACTTTGTTTATTTTCTCTTAATGTGTTTATTGTTATGCACCATATCACCAAGTCAAAGTCCGTGTATGTGAAAACCTACTTGCCAATAAACCACATAAAACATTTTCAGAATTTTGTAATTTCCACACCGTGTTCAGAAAGCAGTTTAAGATTAACTTGTACGTGCACATAAAAAAAAAAAAGTAAATTAAAAAAACAAAGTTACGAGGTGGAAAGGAGCAAAGTACATTAAATACTAACCTGCACGCAAACCCTGTCTCCTACAAATTCATATAGTACAGAATTCAAACTGTAAAAAATGCATCTTTAAAGAAACAATGTCACCAAGATGTGTTACGCATTTTAAAATTAACATAACATGAATAAGTTGCTATAAGTGAAATATGTTGCCGCTGTTCATTTAGTAGTAAATAAATGCCATTTAGAGAAGGTTGGTACTCGAGTACGTTTTTTTATGGTTCTGTTATTCGAGTATTTCCTCTTGGGGAGACCTTCGACTTCACAGCATTTCAGAGGCAAATTCTATACTTTTTACTTCACTGCATTCATCTGGCAGCTCGAGTTATTGGTTACTTAGTGGACTCCGATTTTATACAACATGAGCTGCAGTCCAATAAACATTTGAGCTCTGAAACGTGCATTTTTTTCATCTTGCTTCATGCTTTCCTTTTTCTTCTTCTCTTCCATTTGCCTGTTTTTCCCTCCTTTCTGTCCTGTATTCCTTACATCTCAATTCCTTTTCTTACATCCCTTCTTCTAGTGTTACTTCTTTCTGCCCTTCTCACACATCATTTTACCTTTATATACTTTAAAAACTGTTTACATGTATGCCTTATCATTACTCATATACATTACTGCATTCCTGTTTATTCATCACTGTCTGCCCCAAATATATTTTACATTGTATACAAGTTATATACGCACTTTTAGGTGTTAGATTCTCTTTTTTTTTTTTTTTTTTTTTACACTTGCATGATTTTCTTTCATACATATTTAATGAGCATTGTTGGAGGGTGCCTGACATCTAAGATTTTCATTGCCAACGACTGTTTCTCGGAAACTTCAGTATATTTATCTGTTGAGGCTCACATTGCAGCTTAAAACTACGAAAGAGATAATCACCAACGTTTCACCGAACTGAAGAAAACTGGAGAAATGGCAAATTAAGTAGACAATTAAAAACATCCTTGATGCAAGCAAAGAGGCCAGTAGGATAGCGTGCCTGCCTGCGTGCGTGCCCACGTTTAAAGCTCAATATCGGAACTCCAAGCTAATTGCTTCCTATCTGCTGTGGACTCGTCTGACCTCCCCTAAGCTCCCTCTGCTGAATTCAAATGCAGAAAAGGAGACGCCTCCAGACACCTACAGGGTGCATGTTATCTCCCTCAACACCAGGCAGCATCTTCAGATGACTGATGACGGTGAAGGAAGGGAGGACAGAACGTTTTTTTATTTATTCATTTTTTTTAAAGAGTTTCTGCAAATTGTGAAAATCACTCACTTTGAAATGGATTTAATTATTGGAATTAGCAGTTGTTTACGTTCCCGTTCCCCCCCACCCCCCGACATTCAACTGACCCTTTAGTCATCTTCATCCTGATCTTATCTGTATCCTAAACATTTCAGTCCCAGTTGATGTGGTGTGACAGAAACTATACATGTATTGATCACATCGTTTCGGTTAACCGACAAAATTAACCGCAAAACAGCGAAAATGCCACCAAAGTCAAAAGCTTAAATATTTTGACTAAAATGATAAAATGGCAGAACTTTGCTTCTAATCTTTCTGGAAGGCCAACAATATGTTCCCTGAATATCGATTTATAGAGAAGAATCGTAGCATCATGTTTGAAATTAACAAATATGCCATCGTCTTTTAAATGCCAGCCATAAATTGTATAAAAATGAAGTTTGTTGAAGAAAACTGGATCTGCTGTGTATGAGAAGTTACCAAACAGTCAGGGATGTTTCTCCTTCCCCAGCCTGGAGAACAGACAGCATCTTTCACAGCCCACAGTATGAGTCAGTGCTCCACAGAGCAGCTGCTGCTTCAGATCTGACACCAGTGATCAGTCTGCCTGCAGATCCTGAGTGCTGATCGCTGCACCGGGGACCTCACAGCAGCTTTTACATTAGCTCCGCAGCATACAGTACGTTGGGTTGTGATCTGTTTTTTCTCCCCAGATACAACAGCCTGAATCGGCGGGATTTTTTTATTTCATTTTTTTTTTTTTTTAATCACACGGAGCAGCTTTGATACATTTTGTTCAACATTTCCTCTTCTGCGCTTTCATATTTGTTTGTATAAGGGCAAATACTAACATAACAAAAGCCTGTACTGCCCAGTGTCTTTGCTGATCATAGTCTGTATAAAAAAAAAAAAAAGGAAGTGGCTGAGTCATCGTGATGTCACACATTGGTTTTTGGATTACCGTTTTGAAGCCTTGAGTTTGGCATTTTTGGCCGTCGCCATCTCGATTAACTAATTAAAGTGACAATTAACTTTCATGAAGTGAAAACGCACGGAAGAGTTAAACTTCTAAGACGAAAACACAGCAACAGCCAAAAAATGGACAACACCGTGTGGTATAGTGACCTGTCAATCACAACGTAGCCCCGCCCTCAAGCAGACACTGCTTTATCGTCTATTTTACTCTAAATGGGACCATAATTTACTAAATCAACATCACGCCCTCACTTGAAACTAGAGATTGAGATCATAAACTCATCATTAAAATGTTTATTGAGGTAATCAATCAAGTGAGAAGTCGGGTCATTTTCTCATAGACTTCTATAAAACCCATCTATAAAAAATCTTTTTAAGATTTAACAAATTTCAAATCACCACCATATAAGAACCAGGAAACGTGTAATTTCAGACAAACGTAATGTTATTCGCCACTTTGAAAAAAACACTAGTTATGAAAAGTTTCTCTTTCTATAGGGTTTTAAAAATCACAGGTAAATAAAAAAAAATTAAAAAAAAGGTAGAACCACATCTATTGTAGTCATCTCATGCATGTTGTGTGCATGTATGACATTGTAACCTTGATAGTATTTCACTTTTGGAACTATTTAGCTGTTTATTATAGGAAGGTCTATAAACTAATTACATTTAGTTTAAATAAATACAACAAATAAAACGACAAAATGTTCAGGGGAAGGATTATGGATATATGGATTTTAAATGACATAATTATGGCTTTATTTCAGCCACTTGTCCAGTACTCCCTCTTTATTAATGAATCTAATTAGGGCGTGAAATCCATTAAAAACTGAAGGTAGTTTGGCATTGTATCTACACATATTTAAGGATGTGCATCATGATTCATATTAGTGTGTTTGTGTGTGGGATGGAGGACACAAGGGAAGAGTATTTATAGGTGGAAGGGTTAAAGGGTGGCCACCCCCAAAAAAATAAATAAATAAAAGGGCATCTCCATGGCCATATGTACAGTATGCGTGTGTTGGGGAGCAGGTGTTTTCCTCCAGCTGTGATGAATCACCCTGTCTCCCCCCCCCCCCCCCCTCCCCCGCACACAGGAGGAGGTAATGCACTGAAACCAGAGGAGGTTCCTGCCGTCAGCCGTCACCTCTGCCACAAACGGCAAAGTGTCTCATCTCAAATGTTTTTTTTACAAATGTAGTCCTACGCTGATACCATTTCTCTTTTATCACTGCAGTGTTGTTTGAAAAAAAATTATGAAAAAAGGGAGTCTGGGCAGCAATTCTGCCATCCAATTGGTGTAGTTATTAAAAACCATGTATATTAAATCAAGCTGCCATTATATTTAGTTTATTCGAGGTATGCACTAACTTTTCTCACAAACTTTAAACAGTTTCCTACAATAAAGAGGCTGAGCGTATATTGACATTTGCAATTTCTGCTTAACTTAATGTTCATGGAAGGCTCATGTTGAGTCTGGAGGATAACTGACAGTACACTGAGCTGGTGAACAGCTTTCCATCATCCAACATACGGAAGCGCATGACCTCGACAACAACATCGCAAAGATGTTCTTCCTGTATAAAGTAACATTTAGGATTTTTATTGCAAAAGGGCCGTGCTGCAGCTAAAAAGACAGAAGATCCACAGCAACCATTTAAGAAAGAAAAGGAAAAGGTCTTCAACCTCAAACTGAGGAGCAGAAAAATCTATAAGAAAATGACTCTGCCCTTGGTGTGGATAAGAACGAAGGAAAAAGAAGGCCTGACAGTGTCCTGTTGTTGCATCCTGGGTAATATTTGACATCAGTATGAAGGTGGGTTCACACGTGATTTTTTGTAATGTACGACAAACTTTTCCTTGATAGCGACGACAAAAGAAGCAGATTTGTGTTTACGGAGAAAAACACGTTTACTGTGAACAAAACATTGCTCGTTACTGTGAATTTTTCAAAACAAAAAAAGAAAATGCATCATGTATATTTGACACTTTAACACTTGGATTTTTAGTTTACAATATCTAAAATAAAAAAAGGGAATTCATCCCTACCTTCATACCAAACTGTAAATACCACTGGGCAAAAACAGCTGTCGGGTATGTTGCATAAGTGCATTTCCCCTTCCCACCATCGAGTGAGACCTCAACATGCTCGCTTATAGAAAGCAGCAGATTTGTCTGATTTTAATAACTGCCCAAGGAAAATCAGTGTTCATTGTAATTATTCACATATTATTCATGGAGTTATTCATGGAGGTGAGCAAAAAACTCTCAGTACACACGACAATGCAATAAATCCAACCTTCATGCATGTTATCGTGTTTGGTGGCGATGTTGAATGGCATTGCGTTATTCTGAGAGGCGGCTCGAATATTTTGCCCACTAAATATTTTTGAGTACAAGTTGACCGAGATACTGTACATTTGTCCACAAGGTAGCACTGACTGGATATCCTGCTCATACATATGTATACAGTAGTTTTTAATTTTTTTAATTAAATGAGTCTTATATTGTGTTGAATTCAAATGTACTACCCTACGTGGCAACATAGTGTTTTTGTAATTGAAAACATATACATGATCACCCTTATTTGATATAACCACGTTTAAGGAATCCCTGTCAAAGTAAAATCACGACTTATATTTCCGCCTCGTCACTGTTAGACGCAGAGCTCCAGTGTCAGTCGGCCTCTAATCAATAACCAAGCTGCCTCTGTGGCCCTGTGCGTCAGTAGCTTCCCACTCACTCTGTGTCGGTGATGACGTAGCCGAAGACATCCTCGTCTGCCTTCTTCCCTCCGGCTTTGACGTCCAGCTGAAGTTCGGGGACGTGCATCGTCTTCTTGTGCGGCTCCTCGTACACAAGCGAGGCAGGAGGGGGCGCCACCTCCTTGATCCAGCCCCGCACCTCTGACACCTCCTCCACGGCCTGGGTAGCGTCCTTCTTCTGCACCGTCACCCCTGCCTCGCTGGTCCGGCTCTGAACGTTTTCAAGCCCCACCTGATGGCCTCCGGGTGTCTCCATGGCGACGTCGTCACGGTTTCTTGCCGAGGGCGAGGCACCGAAGGAGGTTTTGTCCAGGTAGGCGAGAAGTTTGGTAAAGAGGTTTCCAGCGTCGGGCTGAAAGAAAAAAGCTAAAGAAATCAGAACCCCAGTTTGCAAATTAATACAAACTGCTACAAGTTGTAATATACATTTTTCTTTTTTTTATATTTCTATTTCCATTTGTGATCGTGAACAGCATTCTAGGACTGAAATGAGGGCAGGAATAAAAAAAATTAAATAAAAAGTCTGATTACTGAGGTCCAGTTTAATCTTTTAAAACACCTTTCCACACAGCTGTTTCCATTTATTGTCCCTAATTAGACCTCTTTGCAGTGTGTGTGTGTGCGTGCCTTCTAACTCTTGATTGACATCTTCCAATTGCACGCACGCACGCACGCACGCACGCACGCACGCACGCACGCACACACGCACACTTTGTCCTCCAACATCTCATTAAAGCAGGAAGAATACTTCCAGTAATGTTTGCAAATGCATCAAATGCAACGGCCGCCGCTTATAAAGTTACTTAGTCTTGAATCAAAAGTGGATTTTATCCGGAAGCGACACTCTTGAAATTAGTGTAAATAAGTCCTCGGTCGCGAAAGTATGTTGGCACACATGTTCAAATGTACAAAATGAGATAAAATGACATGCTTCCGGTTTGTATACTTCTTCACGATTTGATTTCTTTGTTTCAATAAGAGGGAAATCTTAACGCTTCAGCATACTTTAAGACAAAAGAAATGGGTTTTTCCCGATTTGTGGATCCCCGCAGCAGGTTCAACATCTGGTGGAAATACTGAAACCTTATCGCAATGTGCTTTAACTGCACCATCATTTTTATTCTCTATTCTCCCGTTACCTTGTATTCTAGACTGTTTGTCTTCATTTACTCTTTTACATTCTAAATGTCTTTTTATATTGCCTAATGTTTCCTTTCTTAATGCCTTTTACGCCTTATGGAAAGCACGTTGAGTTGCATCTGTAGTTGCTATAGAATTACTGGTGTATCGTTAGTAGAAGTTTTATTAGTATATTAGTAACAATTTACTGCACAAAAGTCTTACAACTTTAGAAAAACTGGACTTGATTCATCTGTCAAGAATATTAAGTTCCTGCTTAATTCTCAGGACAATCACTTATTTTTTAAAAACTGCAGGGTTGTGGGGATTTTTGCTATATTCAGAATATTATATAATGGCTGATGTCAGCTTTCACTTCTGACAGGAGTGCTTACCTTGTTCTTCATGTTACGCTCCTCTGTATCCGTGTGGCGCTCTGTTGGTGGAAGGAGAGTAAATGCATTCAGAAATGTGTATGTAATGAGAAAAGCAGTAAGAAAAGAAACTGATATTAATCAAAAATCGCACAGAATAAAACATTTGCACAAAGAGCTTAAAGCCTGCACATTTCAAGGAGTTTGATTTTTTATTTTTTTATCGTTTAAATTCATTGCACTTTAATATTGGAATTTTCTCCACTGGTTCTTTAATTTTTTCACAATATTTCCTTTTATTTCTTCATTAAACATTGGAAAAACTTTAGATAATCTGTATTAATAATATGTTTGCAGGTTTCTAAACAATCCAAGCCATACTTTTGGCATATGGTTAACAAAAAGTCATTGTAAAGCTATTTGTTGGACACTTTTAACTCCAGTGTAAACATTTTTAGTCTCGGAGGACAATGAACCATGAAAACTGGCTGTGCTTATACTAAACAGGATGTCTATTTATTTCCACATTGATCTAATGCTGCACTGTAGCGGTGAGCTGTTTGAGAGCTCCTTTGTTTAATCCTGCCTACACAGTTATGTATATACTATAGAGTTGCTTTCCAGCTTTTACTCAATACTTTAATTGCGTAATAACACAAAATGAATCATTATAAAATTACCTTGAAGTGCTGCCTGCACTGTAGGAGTGCTCTCCTGTGGTTCCAGTGTTGGAGCGTTCTCGAGCAGCTTCTCGTCTTCCTCATCCCTGCCCGCCGCCTCCTCTTCCTCCTCCTCCTCCTCCTCTCCCTCCAAGCCTCTCGGCCGAGGTCTGACGCGGGTCAGACCCCGGTCCTGGTCGACCACCTGCAGGGCATCTGCTATCAGGCTGGACAGTTGGCCCAAGTCCTGCTTCGTCAGGCCATCCACGTCCACGTGGTGCCTGCCAACGCTCTTCAAAACGTTCTCGATGAACCTCTCTGGAGGAGACGGAGAGGTAATAGAAAAGTGAGTCTGACAGACTGTCCTCTCCAGAAAAATAAGAACCGCTGTTAAAAAAACTGCTTAAAAGCGACTTTACTTTAGATTGAAAGTTAGTTCCAAACAAAAATCAGTTACTGCTGCTTTAAATGCTCAGAAACATGGAAACTTTAGCATCTTAAATTCAGGAATCTGATGGAAATATACAAATAATTCAGCTCCCTCATTCATTTCAATGATACATCTGCGCTGGTACAGCTGGGGTCCCCACACAGATGCACAACATAACGTGTCGACCAATCAAATACAGGCTGGCCGAGCACACATTTCTGGTAGAACTTGATCCAAGCTAAAACAACAAGGCCACAAACTACATCTTAAAAAATGACCACAGATGGTTAAGCAGCTGAAGGATAAAAAGTCGAAGCGAACCTCTACTTCTCAGTATAATAAAGAACTTAAAATTCATCAAGGCGTGCTTTAAAACACGTACCATCCACAGACGTCAGAGGCTCTTTGACTGAAGCCCCTTGAGTTCTTCCCAACTTCAGAAGCCTGGATTTTGGACTCTCTTTTTTGAGGCCAGAATTATCTATTCCGTTGCTGTAGAAGGGCCTCAGGCGGGGCGAGGGGGCCTCCTGCTCCTCGGGGTTCACCCCCCCGCTGTGCAGGGACAGATGCCCGGAGAGATACTGCCTCAGGGCGCCCAGGAGGAAGTCACCCTCAGCCTGCGTGGCGAGGAGCTGGTCGGCTGGAGGTCTCTGCTTCTGCAGAGGAGTGAAAGACGAAAGAGGGGAGAAGCTGGCGGGAGACGACTTCTGAGACAAAATCTGGGCCTTGGAGCGATAGTCTGCATGGATGCCTGACTGGAAACGGTCACTCTGAAAGAAACAAACACGTGCACAAATCACATAAAGTACAATTTTTAAAAAGAACAAAGTGTAGTGTAGTGAGTCATGTGACACAGATCTGATGACTTGTTGGAGACATTTCTCTACAGTCAATAAAAAAGGTAAAAGAAAAAGCATAAAATATCCAAAACATATAATAAAAAAACAACAAATAGACCGTTAAGGTGTGCGAGGCTCAGAATTGTACTTTATGCAAATTCTGAGACAAATGTCCATCTGAAACACTGAAATATTAATCATATATGTGTAGTTCATGCAAAAGATGTCGCTGAGGTGAAATGCAAATATATTGTATTCCATGACAATAAAGGCATGTTAATCGTTTTAAAAAGAGTGACAGTTAGTGATTTATACGGCACTTTATTCTTTAAAACAGTTTACTTCTCCTCAAGACTCGACTCTTCTGGAATTCTTTAGAAAATAATGCATGCAAATAAATTATGAGATTATGTGAAAGTGCGTCGCATAAAATAAATAGGAATTAATTTAAAAAGAGAATTAAAGAAAATACACACATGTAAATGTAGGAGGAAACTGAATATTTGCTTCCTCTCAATTCAGTGAGAGCATTTTGATGCTTTATTACAGACTTTTAAACATCTGACCAAAGTTATTATTGAGAAGAAAATTAAGCCTATTTAAAAACATGTAAAAGAAAAAAGTTATTAATCCATTTATGCAATCATATTAACGGCTCCATCAGCTACAACAAAAGCAAATTGTCCCTGCCGGCTCCATTAACGCCCACCAGACACAGAAATGGTAAGCCAGACGGAAAAATTATCATCACAATAACAAACTAAAGTTCCTCACAGTCGTCATACTTCTTTATGATTTGTATATGCGAGGCCCCTCCTGGTATTAGTCACTGTCGCCATCTTTATTCATCAAATGTCACACAGTTGACTTTACTCCACTCTTGCCCTCCGGACCCCTTCAGTCCTCCTGCTCAATCCCCCCCCCGAAGAAACATGTGACCCTGGATAGAAAAAAGGCCACGAGCAACGCCTGCAGGCTCCAGGCCACCGAGCTCTGAGAACCTTGAGGACAACCCCCCCCCCCCCCCAGAAGGAGAAAGGCCTCCACCATTCAGCCGCGCCCTGCGTGGCGGAACACGGTGGAGGAACCAGTCACGTGGAGAGTTATTAATTCGATCAGTGAACTCCTGAACTCTCGGCTGGTATTATTTCGCTCCTAACAGTCGTGCTGGGAGAAGCCATCAGTTCAGGAGGGAGAAGCGAAGGCGGAGTGACAACGAAGGATGACACCAGACTCCCCGCAGAGTGTGTGTGTGTGCGCGCGTGGGTTTTTATAGGGCCGGGTACTTGTTCGATTGTACCCTGCATGTGCATGTGTGATTGGCAGTGAGCGGAGGGCGGGGCGACACGCTGACGTTGGGGTTACAAACAAAACGTCCCACCTGCTCGTCCACACTTTCAAATGTGAAACAGGGAGCAACAGGAGCTGGACGGTCAGAGATCATGAAATACTGATTTATTAGAAGATGCATTTACTGGAAAGCTTAAAATCTTTAGCTGGTAACAGTAAAGAAACATAAGACATTTTATGTTTTACTAGGTTTATCCAGGCGGGAGCCGTCACTGACGGTATAAAACAATATGGAAAAATATTTCATTGTATCCCTGTATTAAGTCTCCTGCCATGGCGGGAGCTGTAAATGAAAAAAGAATGAAACAGATAAAATAAGAATGTCTAGTTTTTTGCAAATCCTCTGAATTAAATACCTGACAACTTAATGTACACCATTGCATTGATGCAAAAATCATAAAAAAAATGTTAAAAAACTATAAACCATAAAACAGTCTTGCTCACTGATTTGCAACATTGCCCACAACAGTTTAATTCAAACAGAGATATTTAAAAAAGGAACAGCTACCTCAGAGTGTTAAAGCTAAAATTTCCACCTGGTTAACACTACTTGATCCTCACAGTATGAATATCATCATATCACACAACCCTGACTGGCAGGTTATGATGCAGGATTTCCTGTGAACCATCACTACTGACCCCGTGCACTCAGCCAGCCTCTCCTTTTGTGATAAATTTTTAAAAAAAAGCAGAAGGACACAAATTGAAAACATGAGCTACGGTCTGGAATTTAGCTGCCAAATAAAAAAATAAAAAAGTCCCACTTCAGCTCCGTAGTTTAGTGGAACACAGTTTTTGTGAGACCTATTTTCTATTTTGTTACCGTTAATTACACCTATTGTCTCGACTCCTAGCGCTGCATTATTAGACCTGCAGAGTTGTTTATTCAACTATTTTTATGAGCTATTAAAATGAGTCTTTTCATTAAGTTTAATACTTGTGAAATATGCGTTTCGGTATAAAACATTTTTTAGAAAATGCAACCAAAGGAAAGGTGCTGTTGAGCAGGATACTGAATGATTCAGCATCCTGATAAGAAAAAGTGTTTAAATACTACTCGTAAAAAAAAAAACTTTTTAAATTAAATACAATTAATGAATGTGAGAAAACAGTGCAGTGATGTGGTTAAAACCAAGTATGTGAAACAGTATCAATATATTGGGGGGAAAAAATGTAATAAAAATCAGCTGGATGTATAGCAGGGACCCACAGAGACCCAGAAGAGGCTCATATACCAGCCAGAAATCGCTCACCTTGCCCAGGGTGCTCAGACTGGAGGCAGACGACGTCTTGGGAAGGAGGCCGAGGCGTTGGAGGTACATCTGCAGATTTCTGCTGAGCTCCACCGGCTTCACCCTCTGGTCTACTGGGTCCATCGCTTTAGCTACAGGCCTGTGGGAGAGGAGGAGAATTGCTCGTTACTGTATTACTGTACAGCCGTATAATCCTCCTCTCATTACTTAAGAAACAGCAACAGTACAAAACGGTTTTCTGTCAGATGGTTGATTATGACAAATGAATGAGGGGAAAAGAAATGTTGAAAAAAAAAAAAAAATCTGGATAAAATGCCTTTAAACACTCCTGCTCTGAGCTCAATAATACTGTAAAACGTTCAGATTTCTTTTAATTCTTTACATGGATAGATCATCAACTACGACACAATCATTAGTCTTATTTAGCATTCTCCGGTTTTTACACACGGCTGCACAGAAAGTGCTGCAGCTTGATTGACTGTTCTGATGCGAGCACCGTTTAAATTTCAGAAATCATCAGCGCGCCCGCTTATCGCAGCGCCGACTTGGTCCTCATCGTAGGTATCCCAGAATGCCCTGTGCAGCAAAAATCGGTCACTTCCCATACACAACGAATGAGCAGTCTTGTACTCCAGCATGCACTCCCAACACCTCAGAGCAACCAAATACATCTTTGCTCAAGCACAAGTTTTTTGGACCATGGTGGGACAGTGGAACATCGCCACAGCTCTCCATAGCACAGAGCTGCTGATGGGTAAACATCTGACCTGCTGTCCGTGTCGTAGACGGCTCCATTCTGCTGCGGCCTGAAGGGAACCCTCCTCAGTTTGGATAGCTCCTTGGCCAGAATCTGCTGAGTGGTGTCATCTTCCCAGGTCAGACCTACAGGCAGAAACAGAGCCTTAAGAACCACATGAGAACAAAAGAGGAACTCCATTGTTTCTCCTCGTCTCAGACAGAAAATAAATCCTTCTTAATGGAACACTGCAATGGCGAGTGAGTACGATTAAAAATAGAAAAAGGTCCAGCTGAAAGGCAGCAAGTATGGCTTAGAAAGAAGGGCGAGAAATTGCTGAGCATGCTGCTTTTTTTTTCCTAAACTCATTAGGTCACTCATTAGCAGCGGAGACGAGGCAACAGCAGCACGTCCTTAGAGTCTGATGAGAGGCTGGCTGTTCCAGAGACCCAGAACAAACCCTTCCTCTCTCTCCTCCTGCCACAGTGCAAACCGGAGTCTACCACGAGCGCTCTGTGGTGTTTGCGCCACCAGCACTAGTATGCAGCAACTACCGGTGCTGTTAAACGAATACTCAACGAACGCTCCACTTCGTGTCACCTGATATGTCATATTTAATGCCCGAAACTTCGTTGGTTGCATTTGTGCATTTGATAGTGATACAGAATATGATCAATTCTGACAAAAAAAACGATTTGTCCTCTGTTAAACAAGTGCACAAGACGACCAACCGATGAGCGTTTTGGGGCATTTGTGTCTCTTTTCTACGGGGTAACATTTTTATTATTACCTAGTTGTCAAACTCTCAGCGACCATGTCAACCAGACACTCCTGAGCATAATGAAGAGTATCAGCATCAGTATCAGCATCAGCATCAGCATCAGCATCAGCGCATTTCAGCAAGTGTGCAAAAGGACAAGTTTGATGAGCTGCTTGGGCATTCACGTCTGTTTCTTATGCTTAACATGCATCCAAACACAGCTTTTTGGCACCCGAACAGAGGAGCAGGCGCCAGCACCAGATGGGGTAGCGGAACGAAATGTTACCGGAAATATGGCGGCGCCGCGCAAAGCACAACATGAACCGGGGCATTTGGCAGATGAGCGATGATGTTCCTGAAAGATTCGAGTAATACAGACTGCAGCTCCAGATGTGACGCCGCAAGATGTGCGTCCAGCACGGAGGACGCACTCTTAAAGATGAGCGAGAACACCACCGCTGTCAGCTGTAGAGCCTGTACCTTCATATTACAGATAGAGTTGCAGTTGAACCAGTAGCTTTAAAAATCAAGCAGAAGAAATTGACGTAAATAAATTAGGTGATAATCGTTGTTATAGTATAAGGAGTCCTGTATATTTAATGTTGTATTCCATGTTGTGCACGTTTTAAATTTGACATGCAAGAACTGCAGATATGAAAGATGTAAAACTCTAAACCCACTTATGTAAAATGCATCATCTGGCAACATTGACATTTCATATTATACATGCATAAAGTAAATGCACACATACATTTATTATTATTAATTTTTTTATGTTGAAATTTTGCCATATACTGCACCTTACCCCATCTCATCTTATTTTTGCACATTCTTGTACATTTTATAAACTTATACTGTCTCCTACTGTGTATTGCAACTGTTGCACAACAATTTCCCTCGGGATAAATAAAGTTCTATCTTATCTTATCTTAATAGCAGTTTCTCAGTTTATTTAATAGGAGCATTTAATCTTTGACCTGAATTGAAAACGTGAAAATCATTAGAATTGGAGCTGCAAGATTACACAACTCAACAGCAGTCATACGTGTTGGCACGAGGGTTGTTTTGGGAACAGTTAAGAGTCAAACTATTATGACAGTAGGAAACATTCAACTTAATTGTCTACCAAGGGAGAAGCGAGTCTCTTAAGGTATGTAGAAACTAAATGCAAAGCAAGTTTTAGAAGTGGAGACTTGCGACCATACAAAAAGGCTCGAGTGGATGCAAATATGCCTGGAGGAGCATAAATCGATGCAAAAACGCAGTCGAGTTGAAAATGTTTCCGTTTGAGAGAAAAATGGAAGCTTATCCGGAGGCTTTAAAAATCTGAGACACAAGGAGAGAGGCTGGAGATAAATAACAGAGAGAAGTGAAGTTCTGAGTTCAGTCAAAGTTTATGCTGTCACACAGACACTCCCACTCTTTTAGCTCCATTTTTGGTCTCTACCAACTCCTGGGGCAAATATCTGTCTCTTTAGCTGCTAAACGCTCCACTGTGTTCACCAGCTAGTCTCTCAGGCTGGGACCCGCCAACAAGGAGTCTAATCTTAGATTAGTTCAAAACTAGGTTTAAAATGGGTAAATCCAGAATAAAAAATGAAGCAGAGCTCTGTGTTACAAGTAAAGACTAATCTGTTTATTAAATCTAATGTTATTCAGAATCAGAAATCCTTTATTCGTTCCACAACGGGGAAATGTACAGCGCTACAATAGCAAAGGGACAGTGCAGATAAAAGGGCAAATATAAAATAAGTATGAGTTAGAATTAAAAAAACAACCTTGGTAAAATAAGTAGCAGCACAATAAAGTAAGTGAACATGTGAGAGTAATACACTAGCAGCCAGTAATAATAATAATAATAATAATAATAATAATAATAATACATAGTAAAAGGGATGTATTGCACAAAAATAACAAAAATGTTGAGTTTAATCAAGATGGAGATGCTTGCATACCCAAAATAAAAAAAATAATGAATTCATGTGTGCTGTCAGGACCAAGTAAGTAGGATTTGTATTCCTTAACAACATGCTAGCTAGCTAAGAAGCCAGTCAGCCTAATGTTACTCATGATGGCTCGGCAGAGAAGCTCACATTTCTCCTTGTTGGCTGAAATAATGGAGCAGAAAACTCAAGTTGAGTCTGTCCCTTAACATTCATCGAGGAACTTTATTATTTTCCTCAATCCATCAAAACATTTTTTTAAAAACAGCCTTTTAAAAGTTAAACCTTAAAGTGAAAGTCTGAAGTCAATACTGGATTACATTTCCAAATTGGGGTTTAAAGTTTCACTGCAACAGAATTAAATTGAATCCATGGTTAGCGTAAAAGCTAAACTGAAGTTTAAATGTTATCTCTTGATTTTAAATTTTAAGTTTTACTGCAACATGATTTAAAGTTAAACGGGTTTAAAAGTGAACCCTTGTTGGTACGCCCCATCCTAACTGTGACTGATGGCTGTGTACGGCTGCGGCAAAAGAACTTCAATACGAAAGATAAGGCAAGTAAACCAAAACAGTAAAGCTGTGTGCAGGACATAAAAAGCATCATTGGGACATTAGAGACCTACTTTTCAGACATCTGTCTCGACTATTGCGCTCTTATAAAGCCATAAAATGCCCCCAAAAAAAAGAAAAACAATTCAAAGATGCTTAATGTTTTTTACATTCCAACGCTCATCTCAATGTTTGACAGCATTTCATAGAATGAGCCGTCCTGAACGAGACACCACCACGGCCGAAATCTCATTATACTGTTGATGGTCGAACACCAACAACACACTTTCTAACAACTGCATCTACACTTCTGCACTAATTAAATCAGCCCAACTCGTTAGAGAACGTTTCAGCACCCGGACACCTTTAGACCCCTGCAAAATGAATTACGACCACAACTGCCACGAATCAGGCACAAGCTTCACTTTAACAGCTGCACAGTTTGTCAGGCCAGCTTTCGCCATCAAAGAGCCATAAAACGGAGCCTTTAATGGCAGCCACGGAGGCTGAGCAAACGGGCATTAGCGGCGGGTGAACAGACGGCATCTGACACAACAGGTTAACAAACGTTGGAGCCCCTGCCAGGATATTCAGAGTGACTCTACACTTCTCACAGATTAAAACCCACCACAGAAACGTGGGCACGAGGCTTCCGGCCAGTCAAGGTAGAAGGCAAAGAGCGCTTTGAGCGAGATGCTTTCACATCTCAATAGCGGAGTAAATTAAATGCAAAAGGGACGAAGATGCAGTGTGCATTCAGGGCCGAAGCTGACTCTTTATCCAAGGACCAACATCAAAATGAGCTTCAGTTCCTAGATGGACAAAAAAAAAAAAAAAAATGTGAGGAGGTCAGAGCGTTCATTGCTTGACAATCAATCAAAAAGCTGGTTTGGAAAAGCTCCAGCTCCCTTAGCATTCTCTTTTTGTACAGATACAGTAGTTCCCTGTTCTACCTTTTCCACATTCTAACTTAATTATGCATGCGTGTTTGACAACCACCAACGGCCGTAGTCACCAAGAGCCACAGCACTTACAACTGTGGGCAAGAACACAAAAGGAGCAGCTTTCATCGGTTTAGCGCTTGATTTATCAAAACCACATATGCGAATCAAAATTCCCAAAACCTCAAGCTCTCTGCAGCGTCACTCAGCGAGGCGAGGGAGAAGATTGAGGCTTCCAGCAGGTAAAAAGTCTTGAAAAAACAGCGACAACAAAACAAGTTGTCAGAGGCCTCCAAAACTACTCATACAGTATGACCATTTCTAAAATAACTCATACGAGTAGTAGCACAGCGGTGACGGGTGATTGGCACAGTTTGCCTTCTTCTTGTCTTTATGCGTGTGCTTAAAATGGAGCACTCGCTATCTTTAACCTGACTGCCAAAAAGCACAGGGCATTGCCTACCTCTGCCTGGAACGATCTCCAACTTCCAGGCCAGCTCTGTGTGACGGCAGCACTGGCTGATTTAAATGTAACATCGCTGCTGGTTGGTGTAGCTTGAGGGACATCTTGGCAGGCCGGAGCAAAAGGTGCTCCACCTAAAGCATAGCTCTTAAATACAGGAAGTGGCCAATCAGAACATACCAAGTGCCCGCCACCTCATGGGGCTGGGGGATCCAATCGTTGAATTGTTGGTGCTTTTGTTGTGGTCAACTGGTAAAATGTGGAGACTGATTGTCCGGCTTTGTTTAAATGGGAGTTCAATGTTTGTCTTTGTGTTACGACTTTGTTTCAAAAGTGGTCAGCCTTTGTATATGCCCCTTTGCCTTTAGTTTGTCAGGTCAGTTTTGTGGGTTCAGGTTTGTTTTAATCAGTTTATGTTGAGTAAGAATGGTCTGAGTTAGGTCATGTTTAGTTGACCCAAGACATATTTTTTTTCAATTGTTTTCCTCATTCGAGGGTAAATAAAACCGTCTTTTTCGACTCCTTACGATGGTTGTGTATTGGTGCATGAGGTTGCTTTTTTTATTCTACTTAATTCTTGATTGTTGGTGTATTTGTCTGTTCATTGCCACAGACACTGAATGGATTTCCAAAACACAAAAAAACTTGGGCTTGGAAGCTCATTCTTGACTTAAGATATATTAGTTTGACAAACGTTGACTTATTTATTAACCTTAAAGGGCAACTCCTTCGATTTTACACATCAAAGTCTGTTTACAGGTGTTGAACGTACTACTGCATTATGTGAAAAGGGTATTATAAAGACTGTTGTGGCCCCAGAGGGAGCAGTGTGAAATCGGATAAATTGCCTCACGTGACAGGCAAGTTTGAAAATGAAAAACAGATAGCGGCTCTAGGCGACACTACCTGCTACTAGCGGATCACACAGCAATCTTTACAAAGGATTGGATCGAGTCCAGTAGCATTGGGGGTAATGTAGGTGCCAGGTTTTGACAAGGAAGAAGAATGCATGGAATAAAAAGAACGATATCGCTGGTTCTGCTGCATTGATTTTTTTTTTTTGTCTAACAATTTAATCCTGGACACGAGAAAGGTCATCGATAAGGCGTCCATAGACGGCCAGAGAAAGAAAACAAAGTGACGTTCACATCAGGCCTTTGAAAAGATCCAAAACGCAGCTCCACTCACAAAGTTTATAAAAAGTGGTTTGACGCCTCCATAAAAAGCTGGTAAATGGGCCTTTATTAAAGATTATTTTGTCAAATGATCTGCTGAAGTGGAAACACTTTCTGCTGTACTCTAAATCGTTTCAATGAAAACGATTGAGAGCAGGATCTGTGGATCATAAACTAGGATGTTGTTGCTGGTGAGAGATGTCGCTGTTGGTGTTTTTCAAATATTACCAAAACTATCTGCATGGCTTTTGGTGAAACAGTCTTAGTAAATCAATCATTGCTGCAGAGGAGCCAAACAGGCACCTGATTATGTCAAAATATAACAAGTCACTGCTTTATAAAAGACCCTCAAAGGCGATACATGAAAGGTCAGGTGGGGTCTGCGTGTTGAAGAGGAGCATCGTCGCTGTGGGCGAACGGCAGCTCTAACCTTGGCTTTTCAAATGTCTTCACATCTGCAGGGCCTTTAGTTGGCTGTAAGAGTGGGAGGAGGCTCCAGTGTGTCTGGTAATGCGTGTGTGTGTGTGTGTGTGTGTGTGTGTGTGTGTGTGTGTGTGTGTGGGCGGATTGAGGAGGGTGAACACAATCACAGCAACAGCTGTTTGAAAAATGTACACCATTAGTGAGAGAGCCGACAGATTTTATTACAACTCGGGTCTTATTTTTTCAAAAGTTACGGCCATTATTCCTATGAATAATAATAACGCTATACAAGTTTTATTGCTGAGATCTAACAACACGGAGAAAAGCAAGTGTGACAGGACGAGAAACAGTCTGATGATCAGAATTATTTTGAAGAGAGATCAAAGAGGGACTGTAATATTATAACTTTTGACCTACTGCACTTACATCTTATGGAAGTCATTATCATGTGAGTTAGCGCTGAAACTATTAGTTGAGACCGCTGAAATAAAAATTGTTTGAGGTATTTATAAAGCATACATTTCAAACATTTGCTGTAAAAATGTGCTTATCTTCTCTGTTTCATATCTGGGTTTTGGCTGGACAAAAAAATTGGCTTTTATTCACAATTTTTCTGACATTTTGTAGTCTAAACTATTGATCCATTCATTGAAAAAAAGAATCAAAAGATGAACTGATTGTGAAAAATAACCAATATTTGAAGCCCTAATGTGAATGCAGAATATATACAGTTCTCATATATGGCGTCCAGGATCGATGATAACAATAATAACTTTTCCCAGCAGGTGGATGCAGGGGTGGAGGTGGGTGGGGCCTATGCTTTCAGATGAGCAGCGTCCCGGAGAGCACTGAGCGGGTGTGTTGGATACTTTGTAGAAAAGTATATCATGTGAGAGTTGCAGCCTGAACCAGCCAGCAGACACAAACAATACTGCACAATGAGGGACTATTACCGACATTTTAGGTGCAACCACCTCCAAATACTATAGAGTGGTTTAAATAATCTGTTCTGACTGTTTAAAACGTGTGTGATGGCCATGCTGTGTGTGTTTCCTGCCCTGTCTGGGTGTGTTGGAACATTGTGGCAGTGTTACCGGACCTTATGAATGAGAAGTTCAAGTACAAGTTATTATAACTGATAGAAATGATGGTCAACGATACAAAAAGAAGACCCAAGTTGTTGTAAAAAAGAATTGTCCTTTAACTGTTTGAACGAAACCTTTAACTGTTTGTACTTTAAACTTAAAGGAACAGTTTACACAACAGTTTCAGACTTATCTGCTATCTTTTTTTTTTTGCTAAGAGTTAGATGAGAAGATCAACACAACGCTCACTCATGCATGTCTATCAATATGAAGCTGCAGCCAGGGGACAGTTAGCTTAGCTTAGCATAAAGACTGGAAACAGGGGGAGACAGCTAGCCTCGCTGTCGCCTCGGTATTGATCTTCTCATCTAACTTTCAGCAAAAAAGTGGATCATATATACAGAAAGCAAGACAAAAAAATTAAAGAAATAGTTGGTGAGAATATATATGTGCTGCTTATGTGGGTGTTTATAATAGAAAAACTGTGTTATCTTGTCAGTGGACTGGCGGGGCCTGAAATGCAGATGCTTCAGTGTCTTTAGAGTTTTGTCCTCTCTAATGGCTTCTGCAGACAGCCGGGGCCAAACATCTCATTTGCATAATTCAGTTCACTTCAGAGCGCCTGACAAATGCCTCCAAACTCCTCGCCTCTCTGTGAAATCTGAATATTTCTCCAGCTCTCCCGCCGAGTGCCGATTCAGCGAATTAAACCATAGAAGCATTTTTTTTTTTTTCCTTTTGTTGAGGAGGAGGGAGGGTGGGCAGCAAATCACGCTGAAAAGAAAGATGGTGGATGAAGGCAAGAGTGAAAAACTCCTCACAAAATAAATGTTGTACTTTTTTTGACATCTTTCTCTCTTCAGCGTGTGCAGCCACGAAAAGCTAAACCCCAGAGAGTTACAGGCCGGTTTCACTGTCATGTCGTTCAAAGCAAAGCCGCATGATGAAAGTGCATGAAATGCTCACGGATGGCCAATGGGCCGTTACACAGATGACTGCCTCCCTCTAGTGGTACAATACAAAAAAAGCATTTTTATTTTACAAGCAGCAAGCTGATCATCAATCATTTCCACACAGGTTATAAAACTGTAAATTAAAATGAAATTCAAACTATATTTCACATTTATTCAAGTCTCAATGCTCACTTAGGTTAATCATTATTTATTGCTTCTGTATTACCAATGTACTCTTACACTACCTCTACTTCAGATCTGATACTGTACATACATATATTCTCTATATCAGGGGTTCTCAAACTTTTTCAGACCAAGCAGCACTTAACCAATAAAAAAACCCTCACGGACCACCTAACTCCTCAAATATCAACAAACAACAGGCCTGCTTACCACTGCAACAGTATATTACACATTACAGGCTAATATTGAGCTTTATGTGACCTTCTCTACATTAAATCAACAATACAAATACAACTACAGATTCTACAAGCATTTCATTCATGTGATCGAAACAGTAAATGCTGATAGATTTTACACATCATATGAAACGTATAATACCGCAACTTTTTTCACATTCAAGCTTTTTTCATGAAAATTAAGTTTCATTCACATCCAAGCTTTTTTTATGAACATCTTTTTTTTAAATTTGACATTCAAGCTTTTTTCATGAAAATTAAAGTTGTTTTTTTTCTTTCTTTTTTTTAAGTTTAAAGATATAAAAGACAAGCCTCATTCGATCTCGGGAAATAATAGTATTTATATATATTTCTGTGTACATGTTCACTTCACCCGCACAGTAAATCAATTGAATATCCCTTCTCTTCCCTTATTGATTAAGATTGCAATGATTACAATTACACTGCAATTCCTTACGGTTCAATTGACTTAAACAGCATTCACATATTTTATTTCATATACAGTATTTCAATTCAAGATAAAATGGGGATGAGCAGCAATGTCACAACACTATAAGTTGCATATTAAACATAAGAACTATGAGATCACACCACAGTTTGTGTAAAACCATGTTTCTGTTGCCGAGCCAAAGAGCTGCATCGTTAGCACAACATGGCTGTGACGGCCACCCACAGACACTCAAACAGAAAATACTATGGCCACCATTTTCAATATCTCGGACACGCAATGCATAAACAATAATTAATAAGTTCTTAGCAACAATGATTTAAAAAAATTAATTCAAAACGCAGAATCTAACCTATTGCCAAAATCAGTAACACTTTATTTTAACCGTCATTAATAAATGGTAAATTGATAGTACGTTAGTTATTTTAGTGTAAACAAATAATACAATTATAATTCATAATGTTCAGGCTAATTATAAGTAATGCTATAACTTGTGTTATTTTAACCATTTAGTGTTGCACACATTATAACATTGTATATACTATATTAAGTATTTGTTAATGATTACCAAATTATTTGTAAACCAACTATAAACATTATTTAGATGGCTATTATAAAGTTGCAACCGATGATAATAATTATCTTTTAAATCGTTAATAAATATTTTGTAAAGCATTTATAAACATATTTTAGATAGATAGTTAATATTAAAATTAATAATTATCTAATAAAACACAAAATAAATTAGAGCATAACTAATAATTAGTCAAGAATATTAATTATAATTTTTGTTTGTTAATAGTAAATTAACGATTAATTTACCATTTAATAATGATAAGGTGTTACCAAAAAGTCCCGTCTACTTCAGCTGACAGAACGTGGCATTGTCTCCTCTCGAATAATGAAGAGCAAGTCCAGCATAGAGCGGCTGAGTGAATGTGGTCTGGACACTGTGGAGGAGAGTCATGGTTTCGTCCACTTTGTAAAAGGACAGAATACCTGCCTTATGATCCAGGAACACTCCGACTTTGTAGGACGACTTACCTGAGATTGGAATATTGATATCGTTATGTCTGAATTCGTATTTAGAAAGACAATATAACGCCCAAGACTTGTCATTGTGTCCAAATGCACATTCCTTATAGGTCCCTGATCTGCTCATATCTTTGTATGCAACAGCCACTGTGACGAGTGCAACCCACTCCACCTCCCAGTAACAACGTCCAGTCAGACTCTCTCTACTCAGGACCTGATACAAGCCATTGAATCTATCCCGGGAACTTGTAAATAAGAGATTGATGATTGGCATAGTTGTTACTTTGCGGTACCCCTCAGAGAAAAACATTCCCATGTTTGCTGTGTTTGGATCCAGTGTGATTTGACATGCATACTGTAAGAATTCCTCTCTGGTCCTCAGTTTTTGTGACAGTAAAGCATCCACTTCAGTCACTGTACGTAACATCTTTGGCCACCTCTTACTCAGAACGTCCTGTAGTTTATCTCTGACTTGTGACACAGCTGCTGTCACATCCTTAAAGTACTGCAGAGGACGGATTTTGGTGGGTAACTCTGTAGACTCACTGAGACTTGAGGGTGAGGAGTAATTTTTTAGAAACTGGATGTGATCCTCTGTGTGTGAGAAATGCTCCAGCTCAGCATCTATCCTCTTCAGCTGAGTGATCTCCTGCTTCAGCTTCTCCTGAAACTCTATCACTCGACTCACTTCAGCTTTCTGCTGCGATCTGACCTGCTGCTTCAGATCAGAGCTTCTTTTCTGGATGAAACGTATCAGCTCAGCAAAGATCTTCTCACTGTCCTTCACTGTTTTATTAGCAGCGCATTTGACAGCCTCCACCTCCTGCTGAAGCAGCTTCATGACTTTCTTACTGCCATGAATTCTCTGCTGGATGTTTTGTCGAGTCACCCTGAGCTCTCTCTGCCTCTCAGTCCTTTCAGCTGCAGCTGAGACTGTGTCGTGGCCTTTATGGTCATCCACAGGGCAGATATAACAGATACACTGCTGATCAGTACGGCAGAACATCTTCATCACCTCATCATGACGAGAGCAGATGTTCTCCTGGAGCTTATGGGAGGGGTCCACAAGCTTGTGTTTTTCAAAGGCAGGGGATTCATAATGAGGCTGAAGGTGTTGCTCACAGTAAGAGACACGACACACGAGACAGGATTTGAGGGCTTTCAGTTTTCTCCCAGTACAGACATCACAGGCTACATCTTCAGGTCCAGCATAGCAGTGATCAGCAGGAGCAGCGTGAAGTCCAGTCTTCTTCAGTTCCTCCACTAAATCTGCTAACATGGTGATTTTCAGCAGGACAGGCCTCGGTGTGAAGGTCTGCCTACACTGAGGGCAGCTGTGGATTTTCTTCACATCCTCTTCATCCCAGTGGGTTTTAATGCAGTGTATGCAGTAGCTATGTCCACAGGGAATAGTCACCGGATCCTTCAGTAGATCCAGACAGATGGAACAAGAGAAGGTTTCCTGGTCCAGCTGAACTCCTTTCTGCGCCATTTCACCTCTCAGTGGCACACCAGTCTGAGTTTCACTTCCTTAGAAGTGAACCTAGTTTGAGCTCTGACGTAAACAACATGTGTTTCTGCAGTGAATGGGCCTGTCAGCACAATGTCGGTTACACCCATTTTCAAACAGTGAATCTGAAGGGGAGGGAACCAGGACATATATGGATAGAGTGCGCTGTGTTTCAGAGCAGGCAGGGCACCTTATCAGGTTATCAGGCAGTGACTCATTTCAGGAGGAGGGGCTGTTTTCAATTGGCAATGTGAGACTATCAACCTGTTCCAAAGTTCATCCTTACAGACTCAGAAACATTTTCAGTAAATGTGTGAGGCTTCAGTGTGATCGAGCTGTGAAAACACAAAGTGCTTGGAGGCTCTCTTATTACTTATTAAGCGCTTTCTGCAAGTAGTTGAGGAAATTGCAGTTAACAGTTACGTACATTCACATAGCAGCAAGCAATTTTTCCATTTTTGCATTATATGACTTAGGAAATATAAAATGGAAATATTACACTGGACCTTGTTCACACAAACCACAAACGAGCAAATAAGGTTGCCCCCCTCCCCCACCTTAGCCTCTCCAACTACATCACTGTTAAAGCCAGCATACAGAGCACAGTTCAGAAACTTTGGCCTGAGAGTGCCACTCCAGGACTGTTTTAAAGATTGGGCAAGGTTCAAGCACACAGCCACACACTGACATACAGGAGTACACTGAGAATGTTACTGCTTACATTACCAAATTCATTGACGACGTGTCACTAATACCATTATCACTCGGGCTAATCGGTAGCCAGGACAGTCATTTCAAAAGACAGCAGAGCCTGTGGCAGGGGATTCAGACCATCACAGACTACAAACTTCCACCACAGGTGACAGTGGTGACAGCAACAGCTCTCTGCTGAACCAACTCAACAACCTACCTGGTCGTGTGTTGAGTGTTGATCAATTCTGCAGACGAGCTCAAGGATGTCTTCACAGACATCTCCTTGTATCAGGCTGTTGTCCCCCTTATAGTTATTGATTTTCAGAGAGCCCACACCCAACACCGCCCGTTGACTATCAACGGTACAGCTGTAAGCAGCACGAACTGTCTGGGTGTGTACAACGAGGACCTCTCCTGGACACATAGCACCGCATCACTGGCCAAGAAAGCCCAGCAGTGTAGCGTAGCATGGTAGCTTCCATGAACTTCGTTACATTTGTTGTCTTTTCGTCTTTATTACTGGAGAACGCATGGCATATGAAAGAGATACACTCATCAAAATCGATAAAGTGCAGTGGACCTTGAGACGATAACCGGGCACGGCATCTGCCCACCAAATGCCACTGAAACCGGAGTGGACCGCCCCAGGAGGAGGGGGGGACAGCTGAGATGGGAGCAAAGCTAACCTTGTGGTCTATAATAAATAACCACACAGTAAAGCCTATTTTTACTTATACTCCTGTGTGAATTAAATACAGGCCTGACCTAGTAGATAAAGGGGACAGCTAATGTAATATGAATTATATTATGAACAATAACATCTGATAAAAGCTTTTTAAAGGAGAGTTGGCAGACAGTAAGGCAACTGTATGTATCAACTGCATGTAAGGTGTATACAGCCTACATTACCTCGCTGATTGCGGAGGTTAGCGATAGAAAGTCGTTTTTTGTACTGTTTTTACACCTGCTTAGTTCGAAAAAGCGGCCATAAACAGAACATTGTGTTGATGCATTTCTGTGTGCCATAGTGGGGACCGGCTTGTGACAAACTTAGCAGAAGATGGTTTTCTGGTCCGTGTGAGACTTTCGTACGAGTCTGAGTCCATCTCTGCATGTTGTGCCGTCTCCGTGTTAGCAAAACAGCTCTTCGCTCCAGCTTCACTCCCACACATAACTCCCACGTGCAAGGATCAGAACTAAAAGCTTCATCCAACTGACGTAAATGTTGCCATAACCCAGTTTGGCCGCTGGATTTTCATCATCACGATAGAAACGATATAGAAAAAATATATGCGATAGACATGTACGCTATTTATATATGTATATTGTATATCGTCATATCGCCCAGCCCAAACAAGCCAGAGCATATTAGTTGCATTACATGTACATATAAGCATCATATGTGGGAGACACAGTTGCACAACAAATATACAAAAAGCAAAATGTAGAATCATATTAGTCAAATTTGAGGGCGCTTTATTTTGTTGAAATATGGTACGTATGGAGCCTAAAACATCATTGTCAAAACACTCCTCTGCGTCATGTGCATGTACGTATGTAATGAGAACAGTGTGTGTGTGTGTGTGTGTGTGTGTGTGTGTGTGTGTGTGTGTGTGTACCTCTGTTGGAGAGCTTCTCCAGCAGCGTCCGGAAGCGTTGCACTACAGACGGCGAGACATCGTAGGTGTAAACCTCCTTCACTGGAACAGGGTGACACCTCCCAAACATACCGTCTGTCAACACACAAACACACACTTTTAGATTTTGCATTTCACGCACTTACACATTTTAAAAGGCTAAATATTATTGATCTTTCATGTTCGTTTTTACCCCCAACTGATTCATTTGACTGGCAACTTTAATGTCCATACGACCATGAATCAGGAATTTGCCTTTGGTGCCACCTGACAATAAAAAATGTGCATCATATCACATCGGCCAGACAGCTCCATCAATTCCTCGAGTTGTTTTTAGTGGCAGCATTTCTTGATGTCTCTGGTATTAATTGACCAATCATGTCTCCTAGAAATGACTTTTATAAATGACTAAACTGTTTTCCCAGTTGTCTAGAGGCAGAGATGGGGTTAAGGGAACAAAAGCACTTAAGGTTAAGTTGGGGAGAGATTGGAGTTTCTGTTTTGTCCTTTCGGACTTGTTTCTGTATTAAACCGAGACCACTTTCTTTCTCTAACCTTAACCGAGTGCTGCCAGTGCCTAAACAAAACCATACAACTTCATCATGTTGGACAATGCTGTAGTAACTATACAAGCAGATATTGAATTGCAAGAATATTGCCAGAAAACATTTTACTGTTTCCTCATTATGTGAACAGAAAATGTAATTTGGGCTGCATTACAATGTATTACATTGCAGAATAGTTGAATATAAATGTCATCTCAAGGGAACAAGGTTGAATTTCTTAAAAATATTTGCTAGAAATCCGTGAGTGTGTACGCATCTGTGCTGTTTGTCTGTTAATGCTCGAGTCTGTGGTTCTATGCGTGCCTTTCACTGCATATCTGCATGTATGAACGTGTGTGCATGTACGTGGGAGGGTGTGCACGCTTGCATAATGACACTTCTAAATGGCAATTCAGGCCTCTTGTCTATAAATAGCCTCTGCGTCACTTTGGCCGTCTCAATCAAACTGCAAGCTCCATTTAACAGTCAGCGAAGGATGACCAGCGGCTGGCCGGCGCTGCTGTAATTACTCTGAAATGTTTCACTGAGTGCATATTATACTGTTTACAATGAGACGGAAGAGTGAGACGTACTGTGGGTGCACGGGGAAGAGTGAGCGAAGTGGGGGAGAAAGGACAGGGACGTAGAGAACAGGGGAGCAGGATATCTGCAAACTGGAAATTGTCACATTTACACAAACTTCCCTAATATAACAAAAGTGTTATGCCTGCCTGAAGCTTTGTTTGCTTGCTGAATAAATGATGTGTGAAATAAAGATAAATGGTTTTGTGAAATGATGCAGCCTGGCAATGATATGATAAAACATCTCATTGTGCGACAGTTACAAGTGGCTTTGGACCTCCTGAAACGTAGAAAGTTGACGTCGCTGCCCTGTAATAAATGACCAGTGCGCTGCTTAGGCAAAGGCAACCATTGTGTCATTGTTTTACTTCATCTTAGATTCACATAAACATATTTTCAGATGGAAATGTAATGATAGAAAAAAAGACAAATGAAGACAAAAGGAAGGAGCAAGAAACAAATGTTTTCATTTGTTGTCCTCTAAAGCCTCACAAGAGAAAGATCATCATTACAGGAAGACCTTCTCTTCCCTTAATGCACTTACATCTCTGCGTCTTCCAGGAGCTACATCTGAGTCATCCCTCATAATAAAACCCATCTAGAGCTACAGTATCAAGGTACAGATTAAAATGAGATTATTTTGACACTGGGCCCAGACGTTATAAATGTGGCTGCTCCTCAACAGGACTTTAACCCTCGTGCAAGAAACTGAATCCCTCCCAGCTCCAGGTCAGATTATGTTCCACGATATACCCTGGGAAAAGTCGAAGCAGGAGCCAATGTGGCTGAATCCTCATTCAGGTTCTGAACTCAGATTTGATGTATGGTTGCGAGAAGACTCAATTGAAGTGAGTGGGAAAACACTCAAATCCTCTCTTACACACAGCCAGTACATTTGTTCTACTACAGATGGCACGAAAGCTGATAGCACGTCTTTGTGGTCTGGTGTGCATTTGTTGCTGTACGTGATGTTGAATAAGATATTAAGGTTTAAAGATGGTTTGCACTAAAGATGCACTGAATCAACCTCAAAGCAGAGTCCTTTGTAGTCATTCTATGTCTCCTTCAGTTTGGGTGTCTTGATATTATTAGAATATGTAAAGGTGTTAATTTCATAATTGATGATCCCCCACCTGCAACCGATACCCGGTCCGCTTAATAAGGCCAGCAACGGATCGGTGCGTCCCTACACACCCTTTGCTGAATATGGATTTACTGGGAGAGGTCACGCTTAGAAGCTGAATCCTGTCTTCAAAATGTTTCTTCAGGAACCAAGTGAAGACTCTAAAACCTCTCGCTCTGTTTCAGCAGAACGGCATTCTCCTCATGTTTTATGCCATAAAGCAATCAAGCGTCGAGTGTAAATGAGGACAACTGAACTGCGTAACTGCGACAAAGTGCAAAAAATAAAAACAAGATCATGAGTAAACTACTGCACCACAAGCCTCTCTTTGTTTTTCAGCTCTGCTCTCATATAACACAGTTTATGTGTCTCCCAGAGGGAACATCTTGAATTATCTCTCATAATTATACACATGCATATCCAAGGCTCTGTAATTTATCCCAGTTCACTACCAGAGGGCCGTAATTCAGAGCCAGACATGTCTTCTTGTGATTTATGGTCCAGATTAGAGCACAATGAGGATTCACAGGGCCATTCTCAGAAGCACGGGGTGTATTACCGTAAGATGGAGGAGATGGACCGGCAACGCTGACCAGATGTTGCTCTCGGTTGCCTCAGCTCAAACGCGGATGTCATTTAATTAAAATCCAAAAATAAACTTCTCGGAACTTTTGCATTTCATGTTTTGTTCAGTTTTTTTAACCTGTGCATTTTCACTCTGCGTATGCCTCTTCATTCATGGGGTTAGCCAGGTTTAAAGCATTCATTGTTCATTAAAAAGGCTATTTCGGTTTAATTTCAATGACATTGTTGGGCAGATTGTCGGGCAATTGACGAATCAGTTCATGTGTTTCAGGCAGTAAGAAATTCTTTGGAACATAGGTCAACACGTCACCGGAGCTGCAGGCCACTGCTCTGCTGTGTCACAGATTAAAACCATACGTTTCTGGTAATAAATGCATACTTGAATAAACCTACTAAGTAGTTTAGTTGCAAAATACAATTCCTCAATCGACATAGTGAACGCTAAAGCATCAACATATGTTGCTGTTGGATAATATTTCAATGTTCTCATCACTTAATGAGCGAGTTGATGGAAGTTCACTTTACGCTGAATTCCTTTTGGACAGCGTTGTCGTGCGTGCCTGGACTGCTTTTGTTGACTGAAAGCAGCGAACTGAGTGCCGCCTAATGAACTGGATTAAGACATCTTAATGGATCTGTTGCCTCCGGGGACTTGCGCAAGTCCATCATCCCTCACAGACTGCACTGCCACAAGATCAATGACATCTGGCATCTCTTGGCAGGGCCTGCGCTGCTCCGACTGGCTATAGAAACTAAAGGGTTTCCTTCATAAATGTCAAGAACTGGCTCTAAACGTGCTCGCAATGCTTGCGGATGAGTAGCTGCACAAGATGCTGCACATGCATATAGTGCTCTCTGAGGGCTGTGTGTGTGTGTGTGTGTGTGTGTGTGTGTGTGTGTGTGTGTGTGTGTGTGTGTGTGTGTGTGTGTGTGTGTGTGTGTGTTCAGACGAACCTTGAATGATAGAAGCCTGAAGTGAAATTAAAAAAACTGGATAAAAATCAAGTAAAGAGCGAAACAATTAAGATAATTAACCTTCTAGTTGATTAACTTATTTAAGGAAAAATGACAAAAATGATCTGAAATAATTAAATAATATATTTTTATTAATTTAAAGTTTATTTGTTTTATATTTCATGAACCTTTTATGGTCTACAAACATGAAAAGAAACAACTAATTACTTCTCTAAGTTCTTTTTACTTGACTAAATAATCTTTAATTGATAGGCCAGGAAATGACTCAGCACAGTGAGTCAGTGGTGCTGATCAATAAACCATCAGCTCCCTGCACACACACGATGGTAGTTTTATGAGATGGGGCAGCTCTCCTTTTAGTACATTTAGAACCAATTCAGCTCCTCACTTTGCTGAGCCGCTGCCTTTTATATAATCGTGACTTGTGGCTACTTGTTGTCTTCTTCTTCGCGTCATTCGTTCACTCACAACAACATTAGCTCACGCTGATTGCTCAGTTTTTCCAACAGCAATTAGACATCGAGGAGGGCAACTTTAAGAGCTTTTGACAACTGCAAAAAAAAAAAAAAAAAAAAAAAAAAAAAAAAAAAAAAAAAAGGTTGAACCGCACGTGACAGTGGATCAATGTCACAGATTAATAATTAAAAACAACAATCTTTGAGAAGACATGTCGAGCCCGCGTCGCCCTCGTGCCACGGGGTTTCTGTGACATGTTGACTGTTGCAATGTTCAGGAGACAGACGGCATGCAACAGGGCGCAGATGGGTAATGGGCCAGTTCAGCCCCGCTCCTCTCGCGCCTGTTGCCATGACGATTTCCATCGAGCGCTTTTACTCCCTCGCAGCTAATCAACGGGAAACAGTGCCTGGGGCGCTGAAACAGAGCACCCTGCGTGTGTGTGTGCGTGTGTTTTGTCAGGGATTGGCTTGTGATGAATCCCCTGTCTTGGCTGCGTTCAATAAAAGCTGTTCCTGGAAACCCGAAAAAACTCAATTTCTGATAAAGATGTGGTTCACTTTAACTTTTACTTCAGTGAAATAAATAGAGATTCAGCATCATGTTTTAAAGGGGCGATGAGTAATATTGTACGTCCTCTTTGCACAAAATAATCATGTTTTGTTTACTTGCTGACCTCCAACTTACGTGGACTACGCTTGACAATCACGTCACCTGACTTCGTCCTCTGCTCCAGTTATTCGTTCTATGGCCGCCAGAGGGTTTTTTTTTTAACTTCAACATGAACGCATGTTTATTTGGGGGCTCGTATCTCGCGTCGGCACCTTCAAAGCGGTCCAGCAGTCCAACAGTGTAATAAATCCTTGAAAACATTATGTCCAAATTCAGTGCAAAGGTCTGACGAAAATAGACAATTTGATTCAATTCAGGCGGATCACCTCGCTGTCCTGATGTTCAGACGCATTTGTTGTTTTTGCAGGAATCCATGTTACTATTAAAAACCTTCTTTAATCCTTTCCGCGAAGCCCCCTGGCCATTTTGATTTAATGAAAAAACCGGAGGGGACATAATGTTTTTACACTCCATATATAGCACAGCAATAATAACGCTTATCACAGGCACACAATTCAATTCAGCTCTCCTCTTGCTGAGTTAACTAATGCCAATTAAAGCGTAACTGGAGGCTGTATTTTTCTGCTGGAAATTAGTGTTTCCATGCTGAGCAAGCTTCTTCAAGATGAGCTCCATTACAGCTCTGACAGTAGAGCCGAGGGACCAATTCAACACCTGGTGGGCAACCGTGGCTCCATGGTAGAGCAGGAGACGGAGGACATGTCTCAACAGGATTATTAGCTGCATGTTCGGAAAGAAATCCTATAACTTAAAGAAAAAAAAGACCATTGTTTTAGTCAACGTATCCTCGGAAAAGTTATTACTAATTTTTTTGTTTGTGTCCTACGAATGTCCAGCTATTCCTGCTGTTTACATGCATGACGTGAAGTCTTTTCAAAATAAACTTCCGTTTTCACAGGAAACAACTTGGGTAGGTTTAGAAAAAGATTGTGGTTTGGGTTAAAACAGCTACGTGCGGAAGTTACATGACAAATAAATCAATTGTGGTGTCACACTGGACATTAGTCTTGGGTGAAAGTCTGGTGTTTTTGGATCCATCTATCCACCTCAACCTCCTCCCTACACGGACTTTGTTGCTCTTTTTACTTCCCGGTTCACAACTACGTGGATTACAAACAAATAGATTTTTGTTGGATGTATTATGAATTATAGTGCATCACTTTTTGTAGGTCTAGCTAACAGTGTATGAGAACAGATAATAAATCTGATTAAAATCAGCTCTTTTTTGATCTTTTTCATCCCACTGAACAACAGAAACGACCAAAGAAAAACAGAAAAATCCAATGCAGCGGTGCATTAAACCCCCCAGCAAGCAGTGAGACAGAGTGTGATCGGAACAAATTCACCAGACTCCAAAAGACTGTCGATGCAAACAGAATCAGCGGAGCTCAGATGACCCGGGTGCTTCCCGATGCAATGCAAATATGATCCATCACATCCCGAGGAAGTCGTTCGGGGGTAAAACGGAGTAATCTATTGCAGGGCAGAACGATCGTCAGAAAACACAAAGACGAGAGTTTGTTTCTGGTCCATTCAATTTTATCAATATTACCTCTTTGTCACGGTTCTTAGTTTAATATAATTTTTTTTTTTTATTTTTTTTTTTTACAGGTTTTATGAGTATTTCAGGAAATGACGAATAAAATAAGAATTTGCATTATAAACACAGCATTTTTACTAAACAATTAATCCATATCCTTGAACAATAAAGTGAATATGTTTAGGTTTACGACCGTCAACACGTCAACTAAAGCCGTGGGAAATGACCACGGGTATATTTCATTTTCTGACATTTTAATGGACAAAATGATGATTCCATCCAACAAGAAAGTAATAAGCAGATGAAGCGATAATTGAAATAGTTGTTAGTTGCAGCCCTAGTTAAAGCATTTAAAAACATAGGAAGAAAGTAAGTATAACTGACAGCCATCCTTATCTCTATGGCCAGACTCGGCTAAAAATTAAAGTTAGCAGAGGTCCCTAAACTGCAGAAGAAAATGGCCTTATTTATTAAATGCTAACATCCGATTAAATCAAATGAACTCATCTGATTGGACCTGCTGTCAAAAGATCACCAGGTAAACTGTAGCGAATACAAATCAAATCCTGTCACTTTGCATGGCTTAGATAAAGCACAGCATTTATGACCATAAGGAGCCCTTCTTCAGTGTAATAAAGCCGACGCTTGTAGGAGTTTGATGGCTCTGAATGTGGCTCATGAAAATGTCACAGATGGAGCAGCGTCTCTCCACACAGCCTGCTTGTCCGTTCTCCAGACATGTCGGGGTGACACGCTTTAATAAAAAGCAAAGAAAGTTTGCACGGTGACTCCTGGATTATTGCTTCGATCCTGCACTGCCACTTCATGCGGTGTTAGCATATTTGTTTGAGTCAAAAGCCCGTTTAAGACGTGGAATATGTAACATTGCTGTCTTCATCCGCCAGTTGAAGTAATGGCATGAATGCACTGTAATGGCTTCATTCGGGGGCCGTGACATGACATCGTTTTTGACCATGCTTTAAAGTGAGGAATGTTTAAAGAATGTAACAAGAATTACACAAACAAAAGAAGAAGAAGTGTGTCCTGCTCTCTCGGAGTGCATTAGGGATGGATTTTAAAAAATGGAGTTAGTCCTTCAAGCTTTAATTAACATCCATCATGCTACAGACGCTCGCCCCCCCTCTCTCACAGTGAATGCCTTAATACATGAGCTCATCAGTTTCCTAATCTATTAGAGAATCATCCCGTTTCATAATGGTGGATGGTGCACAAGCACAGAACGACAAGGCGTGAAGTTTGGCCGCTCATTCATTTTTTATTCATAATTCCGTTCATGCAGTTGGTCAGAAGGAAAATTAAAAAATCTCGGAGGGGAGTCTGCTGGTCTGATTATTATTATGTTTTTTTTAATGGTTTTTTTTGTTTTTTTTCGTCTGTTGGTAATGTAAGCAAGGAGTTATATTGCAATTATTTTAATCACATTTTTGGAGAACTGTCATAGTTCATGGAACACACCACCATATGCATTAAAAAAATGTCACAGTCCATGTGACATCCAACATCGGGGCACTACTTTTTGTGCAATCTGAGTAAAGACATTACAATATGCCTCTATCAGTAAACAATATTATATATTTTTACACATACGAGCCAAGTCTCATGGAAATATTCGAAGATTGTCATCATATATTATAGTTCCAACGCAGACAAGACTAAAAATGTAAAACTGCCATCATATGTATGTAACAAGATGCATGGGGTGCATTGGTTAAACCTGTAGAATATTAACTTTACTTTACTATTTTTCTAAAAGCAAAAATCCCCAAAAAGTTTTTAATACATTTAAACTGCATGTACGGTAAACAAAGTCATCATTTACGTATGTGGGGAATTAATTCAACTGTCAACTGTCAACGCAATAAAAATAGATGCTGTTAAGTGACAGGACTAGAGTGTCAACTCGTGGATGGTTACAACGTTTTTAACCCACAGGAAGGAGTGTGTCGGTCCACAGGCTCCATGTTGTTGTGTTTTATATCACATGGGGAAAGCCCGTTTAATTCTTCAAATGTTTCTGGCAAGAAATGCTGTTGTTACAAGTGTGGTGTTCATCCAGGAGTAGCTATCAAGTGTAAACTAAAACAAAATGTTGAAATGTCTTCTTCTATTGAGATATTTGTCATTGTCAGTTGTTGGGAATGAATGTCCTCATCTGAACAATACCATCATTACTCATTGTTTTGGGTTTTTTCTGCAAAGAGATTATAGCCAGCTGAGGCAATCAGAGCTGCTGTGTGTCCTGATGGAGTCTGAGCTGCCAATCACCAACACAGCGGGAGAGGGGCAGTTATTGAAGTGGATCAGACACACGGTGGGTGAGAACAACCACTGAGAGATCCAGCTGTCGCCGTAGCCTCGCCTCACCTGGCTCACTGAAGGTGACGGAGAGCGTAGCCGAGCGGACGAGTGGCTGCACCAAAACTGCCAACAGAGCCAGGGTCGGACAGAAACATCCTAACGCTCGTGTTTCACAATGACTAGCGTTGGTGGACAAATGTGTGTGTTTACAGCAACATTTATATGTGCAGCACCCACCACTCGAGTCAAATATCGAGTTTGACGAGCACTGATTTATTCCCAGGTTTTGTGTCCTAGCATCCAGTTGTTATTGCTGGTTACAATAAATACTCCGTCCTGATTGGTTCTCACAGCCTACATTTCTCGTCTTATGGCCGAACAACATCCTCGGTGCAAAGTAACGTACGACGTTAATTAGCTGACAAATAGTCAACGTGTTTACTTTGTAGCGGTTAGCCTGATGGTAATGTGGCGGAAATGTTGAATAGCTGTGATGCTCAACTTATCAGTATGATGTTACTACGTTATTAACATTAATCAGACAGACAGACAGACAGACAGACACACACAGACAGACAGTTTGTGCTGCCGTTGAACTGTATTGCTTTAGACTGAGAGGTGTTTCTATTATTATTATTGAGGCTACTCTAAATAACACCTCACTGTACATTACAGCCGTCATGATTTATTGCAGCAGTGTTCATTAGTTTTATCAAGGTGTACCTAATAAACTGGCAGCTGAGTGTGTGAGTGGTGAGAATACATGCTGACCCGTCACCGTGATTATTATAACAGTCACATAACTGTTGTCAGAGCTGTGTGGGAGGACTAATCTAATTAGCGCTGCTTCGTTAATAGCGGTGCTCTGACTGCTGTAAAAGAAAATCTCTCTCTTTCTTCCAGCTCTGGCAGACCTTCACAGGATAATGTTATATTTATTAACTGGCCAGGTATTCACTAAAATGCAGGTGCAGGGTGATTGCAAGCAGGAAATGTCAATCAAAAGGAGGTCAGTCTTAGAGGGCAACATCACAGCTGAGGAAACACGGCAACACAACTACTGAACAACCATCCAACGGAGGGCTTTTAATGACCTATGGACGGAGGGAAGCAGTAAATCGTATTTACAGCTCGAAAGCCAGTGAGGCAGTAAACCACACTCCACAAAACAGTGAGCATCACTGAAATCTGCAAAACGGGAGAAATTCTTCTCCCTCTGTTTAGCCGCCTGTCGGACAACAGTTACTGAGCCATGAAAACAGATTTAAGTCTTTTTTTTCTGTTTCAACTTTGCATTTTCTCCTTTTTTTCCATCAGCTATGAGCGGTTTTTCCAAAGATGAAAACTTTAAACGAATAAATAGAAGTAAAACTACTTCAGTATTGCACAAGAAATGACAACAATTAAAGAAAAACAAACAGAAATACAACCTTCTTGTGTAGCAGAATCCCGTTTTGTCATTTAGCTGCTCCTGGTAATCATCCTTCATGTGGCTCCAGCATGTGAACCATGGTGCCTTATATGATGAGCATTTAGAGTCTACATTTTAGACTCTAAATCAGTGGTTCTCAACCTTTTTTGGGCCAGCGCCCCCCTCTCCATTATCCCCTTACCGGCGCCCATCAAATAAAATGTAGGCTAATTGTCTCCCCTGAATTTTAATGTTGATTATTATTCAGTTTGTATTATTATTATGATTATTATTCTTAGTATTTATTATTTATATTACATATTGATTATATTAATTTTGTATTTGAATTCTTATATAATTTCTTATTAGGCTGCTATATTATGTTATTATAAAAACTCAAATTATCTGGGATTGAAGTTACATAATAACATTTCTAAATAATAATAATAAAAAATAATAAAATAATTGTTTGTTATTTTCACCCTCAATTGCCCTAATACGCCATGTACCCAGGGAGCAAAAAAAGGCACGTAAATAGACATTTTATTCAGGAGTGTTAAACAAATGCAAAGGTAAGAAGTTTGGGATTCAAACTTTAATTGGTGTTAAGCTTTTTACATCGTTGGTTCTCAAACGCACACAAAATCACTTGTTGCTGCTGTGGTTGAACGACTTGTCGCCGCTGAACCACTTGTAGCTGCTGAACCACTTGTAGCTGCATCACCTGCATCAGGACGATGCATCTTGACTGTCGCGTCAGATTGTTAATATCATTTTCTTTTACCTGACCTGGTCTTGAGCCATCGGTCCATCTCGTCAGTTGACGCTCAAATTGACTGCGCAGATCATTTATGACGTAAGATGGTAAAACGAACCCACGTAGCTACGTAGATATGCTACATCTATGCTACACTCTGTACTGGTCCGCGGACCATTCTTTGAGAAAGACTGCTATAAAACAAACGCCCCCCAAAAACACATAAACACCCCCCTTTCAAAAATATTGCTTCCAGCGCCCCCCGACGTTCTCTGAACGCCCCCTGGGGGGCACTACCACCCCTGCTGAGAACCCCTGCTCTAAATGCTCCACACAGCCAGGAACATAATTCTGGTATACTATACCAAATACTAAATGACTTTATCTTATTAGAATTTGCCGAATTTCAAATATACTGATTAAAAAGAAAACTCAATATATACAATACAATATACAATAGATAGCTTTAAAAATCCATTATGTGTACCTCCTTCTCAGGTTGTTAAAGGCTCAAAATTCCAAGAAATGACATGCAGCACATGACCTTCGTACCCTCAGTGGTAATGACAGTCCTGATTGCAGTGTGTTACTACAATCTTTCATTATTGCAATTTCCCTCCCTCACTTTTCCTAGAACCTATCCTGCAGCAATACCATTTGTAGGATTTTCAGAATCACAAAACAATTTGCAAAAATAAGGGAGAAGATATGAGTGTGACCAGCAGAGCGACGAAACGTCTAGCAGCACTGACATGCAACAGACAAACTGTACAAATAAAAGCTGTTTTTCTTAGCAAAAAGCAAAACAAGGTCACCTGAGGCAGTCACAACACAGACGGAGAGCCCGTCTGAGCTCGGCTAAAAATAACATTCACAGCTGACATTGTGATTGAAAAAAAAAAAAATTTATGCCCCACCTCTTCTGTCAGTATTAAGATTACGGGGCACATTTCCAAGGGACACCATGCACACAGGAAACGAAAGCTAATGAATTCAGAACAAACACAACCCGCCTGAAACTAACACGCGTCGGGAAGCAGGTCAGACACAGTCAGGTGAGCCGTGTGCCCGACAGCACGGCCACCTGCACCAGCCAACAGGCTGTTCACGTGCTTAATGAGTTTGTACAACACATTCTAGTATTCGGTTATCTCTGTTGGCTCCTTGTCTGTGCTTTAACACCTGCAGACACGTTGATAAGTGAAGTCTGCTTTGCATGATAGACTAATAAAATACAGAAAAAAAAGAAACAGCACAGATCAGATAGAGCATGAACTCTGGGAAACAAAGTTGTCAGACGCCTAACCCACGGAGGTAAAAAAGTGTTTCCAGAATTCCAAAATATAATGCTAATTATTTTTCATGTTTCGAGCTTCTTTGATAGCGGGTTGATTCTCAGCAGGGCTTTCTTTTCTCTTGATGCCAGAGAGGCCGCAAGGGAAGAGTAAGGCAGGAAGAGTGTGAGGGTGCAAGTACAAAACCCCGCAAGCTAGTGTAAAAGTAGAACTGATATTCCTGCTGATTTCGTTAGGATTTATCAAACATTTCGCTTCTTGCAACAGCGTTCATTAGAGACTGAATATGTTTCAGACACTTTAGTTGCGCCTGGGTCTGTGAACAACAACTACAAATACAGGATCCAGCTTAGATAGAGGGAAGAGACCGTGTTAAATATACTTAAATACTTGTGCATGTAATTGGTGGATTTAAATAAAGCTTTTAAAAATGTGTGTGTGCGTGTGTGCTGGACATCTTACCGTTGACGCAGACCTCGTACGGTGAACACAGCTCATTCTCAAACAGGCAACCTGTTTACAGAGAAACACAAAAAGCAGGTTGACACGTAACTACGCAGACATTCACAGCGAAACTTCATGAAATGAATAATAAATGTACAGTAGCAGACGAGACACACAGAGAGTTAGCTGGATAGTTAGCATCGAATGACTCCAAGTGAATCTCAATTCAAGACAAAGAGAAACCAAACTATCCATATGGCAAAATGCCAGTGAGAACACAACATCAATATATCAATCAATCTTTATTGATATAGCTCATTTCATACAGTGGCTGTTCCCACTGTACATGAACGAAAGACAAAGCGACAAAAAGAAAAGCTAACAGACGACAACAAATACGTCTTTCTTTTAAAGATGTCCACAGAGGAGGAGGTGGAGTCCCCAATACTCAATCGTAATGTTAAAAAAAAATATGTGATCACCCTGCGACACAGTGTTGTCTCTTCTATTTAAAGACAAGATTGCTTAAAGGTTAAATTTCGAGCCACCTGCTCCATAGTACCAGAGGGCAGTATTTCACCTCTAAACTGGCTCCAAACAATCTCTGATGTTCATATTTTAGTTGTAGTAGTTTGGCATATTTAGTGTATTCTAATTGATTCCATATATTGTGTATTAAATGTACTCCTGTGTAATGCATGAGAGTCAGTCAGCAGGGCAACAATACCAAAATTCGACCAAATTGCTGAAACTCTGATCTCCGGTCAGAAAACTGCTGTTTTATAATCTTCAGGTGGAGCTGATCGTCTGTGTTTACTGAGCACTGATGTTAACCGGGACTGTAGTCTGAGTAACGTTACGTTAGTTTCCCGGGGCTGCCGACACATATACGCTCAGAGAAACGGCCTCCTGGCAGCTGTGAGGACAAAGCGAGGTGGTGCGGAGGGTTTTCTCGTTTCTGCCACTTTGAATGTAATCCAATAAACAAAGTATAAAACAGACACGGAACATGGCTGTAATATCTACAGTCAGGCAGCTGCACTTCTTCCCCCTCTGTCCTGAGAGCAGGCTGGAGCTACACTGACTCACTATCACCTCTAGAGGAACACGTGGTATTACAGGCTGGACGGAGCGCGGCTAGCTGTTAGCATGCTAACTTCAGTAGATATGTCTGCAACACAACACACAGACGTCTTTGACATAACGTCAACACTGTCACCTCTTCACACTCTGTTGATAATGTGAGTTCATTCATGGTTCATTTAATGGTTTAAATTCTGGCATATCTTACATATTGAACCTTTAATAAGACGTCTCTTGTGTTTTGGGCCGTATTATCCTGAGTTAACACTGGGTTGAGGGGATGCATCCAACTTGCACCTTCAGTGCTCCTCTGGGAGAGAGGGGGGGGGGGGGCGCCGTATGTTATCCTGCTCCACTTACAGGAGATCTGGCAGCTTGTAACACTTCTTCACACTCTGTCTGTCACACACAGTTCTACACACTGTTAAATAGAAATGTCTGCCGTAGATTTATGGAATGGTATATGGTTGTTTGTCCTTCTGCAGGGGTTTAGAGCATATAAACTATAGTGGTGTAAGCCATTTGCACCAAATGTGCTTCATGCAGCTGCTACACAATAAAAGCACTCCAGTGCCAAGACAGACTAATGTTTAAATGTGGCTACAGACGAAGGTCGCTGAGGTTAAAGTGAGTTTAACTGAGCATACTTAATCTCCTACTATTACTACTAATACATCTGTATCTATTATGCTACTTCTACGATTACTACTACATCTTCTAGCATTCCACCACAAAAAAAATAAAACCTGATCAGACTTGAGACTTGTTTTTTTAGCAGCCTGGGCAGCATTTTTAAATGAGAGTGAAGCTGCTTTTTGCAGGAGCTCCCTGAACGCCTCGAGTTGAAAAAACACATCATTTGCGACCTGCAAAAAAAACGCTATGTCTGATCGGGGCCTAAGACTACTGCTACCTATATCTACTAATCTACTACTAGCACTACTACAACTGCTGCTACTAATACTGCTGCATCTACTAATACGCCTACCTGTGCTCCTACTACTACCTTTAATCTACTTCTACTAAACCTACTACTCATACTACACAATTATAGTAATCTACTTCTCTCACGTCTACAAAAAACATACATGATATAACGCTAAAACAAAAGTCATTCTCTCACCAGATGATGATTCGTGTGGGAGACTTGTGAATAAGTAGCATTGTTCTTGTAATGCAGTGTACAGCTTAGCCCTATTATTCATAAAGAAGCTATTAGAATATGAACATTACCCTGTTTGGATGCCTAATTGGAAGAGCAACATGAAGTCCTTTTTCACAGCAGACATTCAGAGTGCAGGTGTTACTAATAACATTAACGATGTTTCCTGTGATTAGGGTGGAATCAGTCTGACTTGTGTTCCACTCTTCACTTAATTCTCCTGGATAATTACAGAAATTCACTTTTCTTTTTTTACATTCTTTATATTTGCTATTATTTTGTGCTACCAAAGGTTAAATTGGCAAACAAAAAAGCAAAACGGGAAATGTTTAAAAGTTTGCATAAATCCTCGGAAAAACACAGCGGCGACTTTCACCATTAAGATCTGAATTCGTTTCAAACTTTGATCTCAAAACCCCTTTTCTTTTTACCCAGGATGCAGTTGGTCTCTAACGAAGACAGATCAGAGTGAAGTCATTTGCTATGAGCTTGTGTCATGTTTGCTGGATATTCATAATGTTTCTGTTTTGGTGTAATTAAAGGGCGAACCACCCGAGGGTGTATTTGTTTACATCTCTGTGGAAAAGGCGTAGCAATAACACTAAATCTCCAGCAGACACAGTCTTGTTAAAGGCAGAAACATGTAACACAGAAATGTTATTTGCAAAGAGTCCGAGCTTCATTGCGTTCATGCAGCGCTTGGGCCAATTTCTCCAAAACATCAGAAGAATAAAAATACACAAGCCAGAGAATCAACACACAGAGGCGTACAACTGGAAGGGAATCATAACATTTGGATACGGAACACTGTGTGCACATTTAGCCAAATCCTGACATTCAATATTCAATCATTTATAACACAGAAAAATCCAATGAAATAAAATTGTTCTCTAAGTGAAGCAATCAAAGCAGCTGAGGAATTCAATTAGATTTGTTTCATTCATATCAAGCAGCGATCATTTTGCTTATACACTTTATTAGGTTCTATTTTATTATTAGGTGTGCTTCTATAATTTGTTTTAGCGTCCATATATGTTTGATGTTTGTTTTTTTTACTGTTTGATTATGTATGCATGTTCTAAAACTGTGGTTCAAATGATATTAGGATCTTAGACAAATATAGTTATGGGGCTTTGTGCTTAAAAACAATGTACAGTATCATTAGTCAAGGTTTTTCATGTTTTTTTTTACTCCCAAAAAAAAAGGCAACAAGGGTTACTGTATACATAATGATGATGAATATTATCACAATAAAAGTATAAGATAGTAAAGTATACATTCTAATGAAGTAATAGGTGCCAAAGTGGAGACGAAGTTCTTTAAAACTACTTAACTGTGACCCCAAAATGATCCAGAGACGTGTAATAAAGAAGATTTAACTAAAAACAAGAGATAAGTAAAGATGTAGGAAGATTTCTTTTTCTATTTTACGTCCACATGAGAGCTTTCTCCAGCCAGTTAAAAGTGAAGGATATGGAAGATGGCTCTGTGTGCTACTTTTGGACTTTTGCTGCCACCCTGAGTTTTTTAGCTCTCTGCTTTCATCACTCCGCGGCAGCAGAGTGTGAAATAGGTTGCAGTATTGCACTGGGGAGCGACGGCAAACCGACGAAGCGGGAAGAACAGAATTTCAATCAGCTTCACCCTGTGAGCAAAGAGCAGCGTCCAGGCTGTGGCCTTTAATGCCTCCTGGCAGGGCCATTACAAGCTGCGCTCGCTGACAAG
>CALSCE010009779.1:17373150-17396642 GCA_943593645.1 Bovichtus variegatus
CAATAAAATCAAACAATAAAAAGATAGTAGCTGCTAAAATGTACATGTGAAATTATAACCAATTGGCTTATGATTGGTTGATTCGAATTTGGGAGTGCAGCAGTCAATCAAACAGTTTATAGAGTAAAATATTAGGTGTAGTTGACCTCTGCCCCTCTCTCAGTCTCATTATATGTCAACACAGTGGCCTTCTGCCTTGTTTTCCTTCCGTATTCAGCTCTAGCCTTCTCCACCACACAATGTTATCTCCGTTTTGTTTACATCTCCGGAAAGTTGATAACAGGCCGGGGTCGCAGACTGAAAGGAAAAAGGAGCAGGAATTTAAAAAGCTTTCCCTGCCTTTCGTAGTTTTTATTTTTAAGCTATTCTAAAGGCTGACTCACTTTTAGGTTTTTTTCCCCCCCATGTCTGAGCGGAAAGGGGCTTTCCTAATTGCGGGTGTATTTGAAGTGTTTTCTGTAGCGTGCCTTCAATGTGTCCCTGATTTTAAAATGACAGCAATCCAATTTGTTTTGGGCCTCAGCTCTGAGGAGGGATCAGTCACAACAACATGCCACCTGACAATTTAGACGAACACAAAAAAAAAAAAAAGAAGAAGAAGAAGAAGAAGAAGGATTTGGAAGCAAAGGCAGCATTTGATCTTTTTTTTCATGTTGTCGCAGCAGAGCAGGGAAATCCATTTCTCAATTAGAAGGTGTGCGCGAACAGCACAGCTTAAATTGGCAGTAATCTTCTTTTTTTTTGTCTCCCCCTCCCCTGTCTCCTGCAGCGACAAAACAACTGCCTCCGTCACCTCCTCCGTCATCCTTTCATCCCTTTCCTCTCATCCTCCTCTTTTCCTCTCTTCCACAGATTGAGAGCATGGCATTGATCCATCCATCTGGTCGAATGAAGCTGCGGCGCTTTGTGTTCAGAGCTTTCTTTTACTGTAGCTCTTTAGATGCTGGCTGCCTTCAATATGTTCTGAGTGTAGTGTGTGTAGAGACAATACAAGTTACTTTTTTTTTTATGGAGCTACAGTAAATCTCTTGTAGTTCTGTATTTTTCTGGGGTCTTTAAATACACGGGGTGGGCGTAAATCGTGTGAACCTTGTTTGTTATTTGCATGTAATATAACGACGACGATTCAATAACACCCTAACACTTTTTCTTTAAAAAAAATATAACTTTAACTCACATTTTGAGCTAGAAAAGACACTTTATTTGGAGGTGCCATCATGGAGAACTTTCTGAGTAGATATGCTGGTTTGAGTAAATTGGAATATTGCAAATAAAAGTGAAAAGCTTAATGAGGTGGTACATAGTATTGTGCTTAAGTACAGTTTTGAGGTACTTGAGTATTTGCATTTTCTATTTACTTTATACTACACGACATTCCAGAGGTAAATATTGTAGTTTTTACTGCACTACATTTATTAGGTAACTTTAATACCTTTTCAGATTCAGATTAATAATACAAAATATAATCAACAAATAAATGATGATGTAAGTTATAGATTAAGATAAAACTGTATTGATCCCCTGCAGGTATCCGTTATAAAGTACTTTAAATCAGCTCCACATTTACCAGCTGAAACATTAAAGTGATGAACACATGAATTCATCAATGATTAAAATCAAATCAAATAATATTTAATATCTGAAAAAATGCTAAATATGTAGAACTATCCATATATGAAATGAAACCCTTCTACATAATGAGTATTTTTTACTTTTGGTCGAGTCTATTCTGTTGCCTACTGCACTGCAATGTATGATATTTACTTGTAGCAGAGTCTTATTCGATTTAAAGCGGAGCTTTTGCATGATTCTTTTTAAGGATCCGTCAATTAAATTAACTAATCAATTAGTCGACTAATAACTTCTTTAGTCGAGGACAACACTTTTCCACACTGTGGTATTTGTTTAAATACAAGATATGAGTACTTCTTCCACTGCTAAGTTTCTAAACCGTTGCAAATGCAAACTTTTGATTTTAACACGTGAAGGACAATCAGTGATGGTTACAGCTGATCAGCTTCAACGCTAAACACGATGAACTCGACGTACAGAATCAGATCGATCAGCTAAACAGAACTCAGTTCTATTCAGTCGTCCAAACTGTTTAAATACAACCGAGACTGAGCAGGGAGCACAATAAACTCTGCAGCCAGATGATCGAAAAACCTGAATCCTGAATAATCTTTAGCTTCCCTCACAGATCCTCTCATACCAGCAACACATGAGAAGATCCCCGTTACTCTTTGTAAAGGCAAAAGTACGAAGTAAAAATTAAGATTTGGTGATGCTGGAAATGTTTCAATAATGCCAACAAGATATCCGAGTTCCAGCGCTGATAGTAAAGCCTCTTTTTATTTTCATTTAACAAAAGAAGCCAAGAACTACAATGGTAATTTGTAAAACTATAGATTTAAATCAAAAACTGTCTGCTCGAAGATTGCGTAAAAAATGTTTTAAATGTGACCAAAATAGAAGTAAAAAATATTTAAAGTTTTATTTTTCCAAGTCTTTCTATAACCCTTTTTTTTATTATTTGGAAAAAAAATATGTGTAAGGTTTTTCTTAGTGTTTGAGTGCCTGGTGAACACTCTCTGGATAGGTAACTTATTGCAAAGGTATGAAAAAACCTTTTCTAATTCTGTCATAAAAAGAATAAATAAGTTTATTAAACATCCGACATGCAACAGCAGCTTTGTTTTAGCGTCCCATCGTCTAAAACCAGACATCTCACTGGTGGTGATTAAATAGAAATTTAAATGTTGTTGTCATTCAAATCCTTCCATTTCCATGTAAAGAAAACTACATTTTGCTTAAAAAATGCTTAATTTCAACAACCAGTTATGATTGAATCTCTACCGTTCACGACACATCATCAGCTATCTTATATTCCCTCGGATGCGGTGACACAAATCGTTTTTTGAAAACGAAAAAGTGTTGTGGGAGTCAACCCTGCACCAGTAAACGCTCCAAAGCATTTGTTGAGGAAATATGACCCTGAATATACAACATTTGGATTCATAGTGGCAGGCAGTGACGGGCGAGCAGAATATTTATTTTGGTCATTACTTTGATTTTATTCTCTCTTTTTTTGTAACGCCATGTTTTGTTTTTTTCTCATTTATTTGGGAATCTGGTCCTCTGACCTTTTTTTAACAATCAGAAGTGGGCCTTAGGTTACAAAAGTTTAATAACCCCCTGATCCAAACTGCAGAGCTCACTACTGAACTTATCTGCCACTGCATACCTTACCAATTCACTGGACAAAAACATGCTTCATGCACACACAACAAACCAATATCCTGTAGTATCTTGATCAATATTACATGAACTAACTAACGAATTAACTTGTATGGAAACGTATGGATGTGAAGCTGGATATCATGTCCTGGACCTCTGTCCATGTCCTGTGTGCACGTGCACCTCGGCGGCAGCCCTGCCCCAATCAGCACGGATAAAATGTTAATGAGCATTGCCATGGCTACGGTCACACACCAGGTGCACCAGCGGTGACCTTCTCCAGGTTAATGATTAGAGACACGAGCTAAATGCAGTCTGTGGTTCAAATCCCAGGAGGGGAAATCTGGCTCACAGAGATAATACAATAAACACAAATCCCTGTGTGGACAAACAGAATCCGATGACGACAGGCAGAAAACAAAAAACAACGTACATGACGGGAAAATACTCCATCCCTCAGAGAAGTATTAGCAGTATAATGTGCTGCAAGAATCAAAAGGTGAAATCCTAACCCATCATCATGTTGCTCTGTAACTGCTGGATGTGGATGCAAATGCACAACCTTAAAAGGTAAGTTGCTGTTGTTGTTGTTGTTGTTGTTATGGTTGTTGTTGCTGTCAGCTTCACCTCAGTTATTGCAGGTGCATCACACCAACTGTCGATCAGCGGAAAAGCGTGAAACCGAAGTGGCCAAAAATATGAATCCGGAATCAGCGAGTTTACTAAATTATTATTACATAGGTTTTGCATGTATTAAATATATTTTAAAGCATTTTAATATTTGTTCAAATTAACTTAAAAAATATGTCTTTTAAAAAATATATATATTTCTTTCCTGTTAGCCCTAAACCCCCCCCAAAAAAATAAAAATAAAATGGGGACTTTGTAGCCAAATAAGAGAAAAGGCAATAAAATATTAAATTAGGTCGAGCTCGTTTCGTCAACACGAGGGGAAACATATCGCGATAGTTTGAGCTCTGCCTTAATTCAACTAATTCCTTTACCATAATATTAGCCAATCTGCTGATTCAGTCCAACAAATGCATTGCTGGAAGAAGGCTTTCAAGCATTAAGCAGAAAACATTAAAACTGTTTATGAAGAAGGAAAAAATGCCATGAAATGTCAAAACTGCACAATAAACGTAAATACCCGGTGGGGGTTATTGCAGGATCAGTATAACAACGTGATCATTAAACCGTAACGGGACAGGTAGATAAACCAATGATAGGATAAGGTATGAATAAATAAAGTATGAATGTATAAATGGAGCGCTCGCTGTTGTTTTGCTGCTCGTCTCCTCAGCTGAGTCTGTCCTGTGGCTGCCATACTTTCTGTGTGCGAGTTATGTAATGTGAAGGAGAGAGGAGGAGGGTCTGGACACACACACACACACACACACACACACACACACACACCTCCCTCTCTACACCATCTTCTTCCTCCTCTCACCATCTTCTACAACACATCTTTGCATCAGTCACCCCCGCAGGCTGCGAATCTCAAATCAGAGGGGGAATATTAGATATCAGCTATTTATAAACTCTGTACATGAGAGATATTCTCCAGTCTGAGACACACACACACACACACAGACACACACACACACCTTTATATTTACGATCAATAGCTGCCTCTGTCAGGAGCACAGAGCTGGAAATTGGAGAGTGTGTGTGTAAGATGATTTTTCATTACTTTGCATTAATATTATCACTGACGGTTGTTTTCTGTCCTTGTTTACAAGCAAGTGTACACAGAACAAACACTGCATATTTTTTTTTTTTTTTTTAATATTTGGTACTGTTCTTATTGTTTCTATTCTGTTAGTTTGTTGTTCCTATATTTTATTTTGTATATTTTATTATTTTTATATATTTAGCTAATGCTTTCAAGAATAATTTCCCAATCATGTAAATGTTTTAATTATGTATTAGTTAATTTTCATCATTTCTATATATTACTTTGTATATTTAATTTGTATATTTATGTGTGTATGTTATTTTCTGTATTGTTTAGAAGGCATAGGTACATTATTTTACATAATTAATTTCGTTATTATTTTTAATTGTTACTTTTATTTTATTTATTTACTAAAAATATATTTTCTATTTTTTATTACTTATTACATTTCTAAAAAATGATTTATATTATATATATTATTATTATATTAAAATTATTGTTATAACATTTTTATAAGTAATTCTTGTAATTATATTGTATATATTTTTATTGTATATATTTTTATTTCATTTTTATTCCTGATTCATGAATTCCTTATTATTTTAATCATCTTATTTATTTCAATATCTATTTCAAGCATTCTGTTACTATGTCATTTATATTATTTATTTTGTATATTTCATTTGTATTCATAAAAAATTTCATCTAAAAAATAGTTTTATTTCAATTTGTTTTACTGTATCATTTTAACAAATATTCCTAACTAACACATAGTAATTGTTTTTTTTCCTGTATTATCTCCTTCCTGCAGTTTACAGATTTGTTTACCGACTTGCAGCGTCTCGGCGGTGCGCAGCTGTCACTTCACTGCTCTTGTATTATTTCTATGATATTCCTGTGTGGACTTTGGTATATTTGCAGAGGTTCTTTCTGCTGAAACGCATTACATGATCACAGTGTTTGTTTTTCCTCCGACTCAGGTGAAGCTGCAGTGAACCAGCTGATACAAATATTGACACAGATCAGATGCAGAAATAGTCTCCGGTCTGTCTGCAAAATGGCTCTGACGGGATCTCCAAAGGACCGGAGACGGTACGGATGCAGCTCATTAAGAAAATAATTACCCATTAATTCACTCACCGAATCTCCTTTCAGCAGAAGCGGGGAAGCAGCTCAGGGAAGCGATGAGGAGGAGGAAGAAGAGGAGGAGGTGGTGGTGGTGGCGGAGGAAGGAAAAAGGCAAAGGATCCATGTCTCCTCAGGGTTATTCTCTCAAGCGTTAAAAGGCCATTTTTTCCAGGGAGGTTTGGTTCGTCTTTCTGCCCGCTCAGAGTGGCTCCTCCACGGCTGGAGCAGCAGAGGAGAGCCGGGACTCACGGACGGTGGGTGGATGTTGGAGGAGAGGAGAGAGGATGCAGGGCGTTTCTGCTGCTGCTGCTGCTGCTGCTGGAGGCTCGAGCTCTCGCAGCATCAAGACACGTGCAGTTAGACGCGGGATTTCCGGTGCGAGTTTTCAAAATAAATGTCTGAAAATACAGTAAACTTCACATCTTAAAGAGAAATTAGATGCAAAGTCCGAATTTCAATTCCATTAAATTAATTTGATCACAAGGTAGCCTACTTCTTAAGTATCTTTTTTTTAAATAGAGCATAAGCCAACCAAATATAGACAAAACACACATGAGTCATACACTGATTTGTTAAATAATTATGTTTATGTTCTATCCTTGATTTTGTGTCTTATTTTTTTTCACACAAAATGCTCATTTCATGTGGTCAATTTAAAAAAACACATCACTGGCAAACTCCCAGTACAGGCAATTTTAAATTAAATACTTTAAAGGAAGATTTGTATCTATACATTTCAATCAGTTTTTGTGATGTTTTAACTTCCTCATTGTGTCTGGTAGCTTGTGTGACGAATATGTGTACACAATTAAACATATGTAAGTATATCTTTTTGGTTTAACTTATGATTTAACACATTTTTTGTTTCAATGTTTTTTTTGTTTTTTTTTTCTTTTTACAGAAAGAGTTTTGTCCCATGCTATGTATTTTTAATGTATCGCAACACCGCACCCAGCTTTTTAAACTTTTATTTTGAAGGTCAAACACACAATATCCGGACTTATTCTATTTACGGTTGACTTTATGAATTCGCTCAGATCTCCACTCTGATCGATCACTACTGCTGCTTTCAGGTGCCGTCGGAAATAATTAAGGTTTAGGATTGAAGGCAGGCGATATGAAGTCTATGGTGATGAAAGGTATGTATATTCATTAAGAATTATTCATATCAGATGAAATCAGAAATTGTGCAAATGTATAACTATGTTTTATGTTTGCAGAAAGTTTATGAAGAGGGCAGCTGGCAGTGGTGAACGAGTATTCAGGTCTTTTACTTGAGTAAAAGTACTCATTATGCAGAATGGCCCATTTCAGAAAAATGTCTTTTGGATTTTTGAATTATAATCATTGATGTGTTAATTTCTTCATCACTTTAATGTTAAAACCGAGTAAATATGGTGCTTATTTTTCACTATATATATATATATATATATATATATATATATATACTGCCGGGTATCTTCTGAATTTCACCAAGGGAACAAGAAAGTCTTATCGTTATACATAATAATAATCATTGTTTATTTCTTGATTATATTTTTGAATTATTAATCTAAATCTGCAAATGAACTAACATTATCAAATAAAAGCAGGAGTACAATATTTCCCTCTGAATTTTGGTGGCGTACTTAAGTACAGTACTTGAATAAATATACTACATAACGTCCAGTGAGGGGGGGAAGGAGTGGGAGATTATCGGGGGCCCAGCAGCTCATATTTTGAGGACACCTGTTCCCCATAAGGATAAAAATACACATAACAAATACCCACAATCCATCAGTCAGCAGCATACTCTCAAACTTTCTATTTTGCCACCTGCACACAGTAGATTCTCATTTATGACACACAGCAAGAGATGATAAGTACTGTGTGTGTGTGTGTGTGTGTGTGTGTGTGTGTGTGTGTGTGTGTGTGTGTGTGTGTGAAACATTGAGAGGCTGTGATTCATCAAAAATATTCCAGCAGGAGGAGCAATCATGGATCTCATCAGGCTGCAGACAAACTGCGTCGCCTCTCAGCACACATTATGCTAAACAACAAGATTTCTCACCATAATTATGCAGACGATGCAGATTTATATAACGGGCATCACCTGGTGACTGCGCTCCCAGACAAACACTGAGTGAGTGCGTTGGAGAAACTAATGATTGGATGTGCCGAAATGTCCTCCACTTGAAACTAAATGTAGTGGAAATAATTGTTTCTTGGAGCCAAAAGTGGTGGAAGAAGTTTTCAGATCCCTTACTTAAGTAAAAATATTAATACCACAACGTGAAAATACTCAAAATTGCTAAATGCAAACATTTTTATTCCTGAGTTCCTTATTGTTTTAATTATTTTTTATTAGAGTTCAAGTACTATGTCATTTATATTATTTATTTTGTATATTTCATTTGTATTTATAATGTATAGGTTAACATGATTATTTTAAACCTAATTTCTGTATTTCATCTAAAAAATTGTTTTATTGCTTTTTCTTTAATTTATTGTATCATTGTAACAAATAGTCCTAACACATGTAAACCATCTTAAATAAAAAAAATGTTCCTTTATTATCTCCTTCCTGCAGTTTATAGAATTGTTTACCACTATAAGTAAAAAGTCCTGCATATGCAAGTATTATAAGCTAAATGTATGCTAGGTAAAGCATGAAAAGTAAGTATTGATTGAGCAGTAAAATGTTCTCCGTTTTACTACTAAATATGATGTTTTGGGATAAACATTACTGCTGCATTAATGTTGCATTTTACTCTCTTTACTTGCTCATTTTAATTCCTTTATATAGCTCACTGGCTAAATGCACCTCGGATCTGAAAACAAAGTTTGGTGACACAGCATTTCATGTCTGAAGTGCAGAGGTCAAACATCAAAACAAAAAAAATCACAACAAAAAGAGAATTTTCTTTGCGTTGTTCTGCATAAAGCTGCATGTGAAAAAAATACATGTACGCAGGCTGTCCGCAGGTATCAGGGAGTCCAATTTCATACTTTTTGACAGCAAATACAGAGAAATTAAACATTATTTTAAGGATTTTTTTTAAGCCTGAGGACCACAGAGAAGTTCCAGTTGAGCAGCTACATGAGATCATTCGCTCGAACTTTAATGTTGACAAGTTTCACTATGAAAACACAGAACACACTTGCAGGCCATGCATCCTCCTCCTACATGTACAAAGAACGGTCAGAGTCCACTGTGCTGTACAGCTTCATGCTGCTATAGCCAGCTAAAGCTCTTTATTCGTTTTTAAAAGACAGGAAACCATTGAAGCATTTTGTTGGTTCTTTTTTTTCTTCTTTTATACACGTACATATCTCTGGGTCGAGTGAATCTTAAGGCACAAGATAAATTAAGAAGACAGAGAATACAAACTGCCTTTCAGAGAAGCTCTCAAATCCAATGGCTTACAGACAAAACTTCTTACAAAATAAAATGCACAAAAACAAAAAAGAGGGTGACAGCTGCAAAAACACAAATAAAAAAACATTAAGACATAAAATGCAGAACGACACAGTTTACATACACGTGTGTAAAATACTTTCTCGATGCTCGATGTGAACTCAAGACAAAAGTCTATATTTGTGTTTCCAAGGTCAAAGGTCACACCAGCCTCCTCTGAACCAAAACAAGTTCGCTGCTCTTTGGCTTTGAAGGGCCACACAGATAACATATGCATTTATTTATTGTGACCGATACCAAGAATGTTTTCTATGTATTTGATATAAATGCCTTCTGAGCAAGTGCTGTAAAATCAAAGCAGTGTTTAATATGATGTGCGTGGGAAAAAAAATGGAGCATGTGCACAAAACAAAACGGTAAATGTAATTCTCAACACTAGTGTGTCCGTCTAGTTTGTGTAAAGAAGACACAACGATATGTTGAAAATGACACTTCATGACAATTTAAGACTAATGTTGATTCATAAACAAAAATGTGAAGAAATAATATACGGTGAAGTGGAAATTATCACGATATCAACCTCACTGAAATGACGACTAACGAACAAAAAGCCCATTTCGAAAATATCTTATTTTCCATTTTTTCTAACTTATAAAGCCACTATTTGTAGATTTTTTTTAAAGCTTCTTTAGAAATGTTTGTCGGGTGCAGTCTTTGTGCTTTTAGATAATTCATCTCCGTGTTTGTGCCGGTGTGTTAGCAAATTCAAAGATTACAAATAAAAGGGAAAGCTGGAAAACCTTTAACGTGAAAAATTGACACGACTATTAATGTGTAAATATACATTATCATTATAGTTATCACAGTGTTTCTTAAATGTTACCACTGGAGGATCATTTTAAACTTCTATACATAGTGGCTTTATAAATGAAGAAAAATGTGGCCGATAACAAAAAGTTCGATTTGATGCAGGAATTACTTTAAAGGAATAGTTCAACATTATTTTCTCTTTTCTTACAAAGAGTTGGATAAGACGATCAATAACACTCTCCGTCTGTCAAATATAAAGCCAGCAGCACCTTTAAAGCTCACTAATTTATACGTATACACACAATTGTGTATGGATTAAACCAACAAGATTTATCGTAGAAATCTGTGAGCTTTAGAGAAGCTGGTCGGTGTTTTTTTTATTTTGAAACCTTTTTGTTTCCCCGTTTCCAGTCTTTATGCTAAACTAAGACAACCATCTCTTCGCATTAATTTCCATTTTTAGCAGACAGACAAATGAGTGGGATCTTCTAATATAACTTTAAGTAAGGCAAAAGAAAGTTGTTTATATTATTTCAAGACATTACACTTTAATTTAGCAAATTTTTCATTCTAAATATTCTAAATTTGAGACAAGAGTTACTCACTAAAACAGACATTTTCTCCTAGAGGAATTTAGGCAATGCTTAAATTGCAGCTAAGAGTAAAGATGATCCCCAATAGATAAAAAAAACAAAAAAAAACAAAACACAAAACACAGATATGCAAATATTCAGTTAAAAAAACAAACAGGTAACACGTAACAATGGGCTTATTTCAGAATAACAACAGGTGTATTAAGAGATGGAAAATAACTAATCATCACCTCACATTTAACACAATGTTTGAGTACTCGTAGTTATTTTCAATCGGTTAATACACACGTTATTAAAGTGGAATAAAACCAGAGAAAAAGCTGCGTTACCAAAACCCACGAGGTTTAAAATACTGCTCGTCTCTTTGGTGGCGTCTTTCCCTGCGACCTCCCGCCTGCTCTGCTTCAAAAACCTTGTCTAGAATGTTTTGTTCATTTATAAAAATGTATTAATCAAATAAAATGAATTGGCAAACAAACATTTGGCCAAATAAGAGACCACGCCTCTCTCTTATCTCCAATACGCCGCCTGTTTTGTCCAGCATCAGTTTATATTTACAAACTTGTACATCGTCGTTCAAAAACCGAAACAGCAAAAAAAAAAAATATATATATATAGATTGTCTTCCTCTACAGCCGTTATAGTTTCTCCTATAAACATGGAATATAAACTTCCACAGCAGTACATTATGTAATATATAGTATTCTACATATCAATACTCCCTTTAGTCTATCAGCCTTTCACTTCTTAAAGGGGAGGTTTGCCTTGCGACTGATGTGATTAAATGAATGTCAAAAGCTGCTTTTCTGTTTCCTTTTGTACACTTACAAGTAATGAAAAATAAAAAAGCCGCACAGTAGACTTAAGTGGAAGTGTGGCGATATGATGATGATGATGATGATGATGGCTCCTGTCGTCGCCGTCTATAGTTGGTGAGGCTTCGTCAGGCCATCTTCACTCAGCTCATACCTGCAGGAGGAAAAAGAGGCTTTTATTTTGAAAGATTCCTGCATCATGCTTCTCCTTCATCTGTCTCTGACATTAGTGTTTTATTATTGTAATAAAGCAGCTGCAGGTACATGACATTAGAGCTCATCTACATTTACAAACTCAAAAATATATTAGAAAAAAAAAAGTAGGCTTAAAGGGTTCATTCCTGACCTTGGGAATATCACTTTATAGAGATGGTTGAGTGTGTTAAAAGATAAGGTACGGAATTTAAGTCATGTAATACGACATGATACAGAGGCAAATAAATACAAAAACTAACAACTTTCATCAAACACTTTTTTATACTGATATCAATAAGTGACAATATTTAGCATATAAAAACGTTTTTCTTCTTAGAAATAACTAATTTTCAGTTCTGCACTAAAAGAGAAACTGTTCTACCTAAAAGTTTGGTTTCACATAAAACAAGCATTTTCCATTTCAAAATATATATATTTTTTAACATCATACATTAAAAGTGAGTGGCTTTGTTTGATAGTTGTGTTATCAGATCTTTATTAATGAAAAGTGAGAAATCAAAGACTAACCACTGTGTCCAACCCTTAGAACTGTCCTCGTGGGTCAGATCCACCAGAACCTGAAAAGGCAACAGAGTTTTACTTCACAGGCAGAAATAAAGACTGCAAACTGTTGAAATATGACACGACAATAAAACATTATGCCCAGATTCAAACAATATTTTAAGTTTCTTAATACACTGAGAGACCGGCAAACTCAAGATTTAAGTCTATAAGAACTTAGCACTAAACAAAGAATACTATGTGGATAAAAAAAAAACATTTTTAAGACGGTTCCTCTTCAAACAAAACATATACAATTGGCCGTTCTCGGGGAAAAGTCCGTACCTTTCCCAGAAGGCCTTTGTGTTTGGAGAGCAGACCTCCGCCGTTCTTCACAGCGACATCCAGAGTCCGCCTGTGGAGCTCCACGAGGGAAACGCTGAACTCAAACCTGAGCCGACGGAGACAGGAAGAGCACAGAATATATTTACGATCGCTAACATCTGCTTGGACACATTTAGGACAATATAAGTACACAACTCGACAAAACATAGAACAAAAGGTCTGGTCGTTTTTTTTGTTTGTTTTTTTTTACATTTTAATGCGGAAAAGTTACAGATTACACCTTTAAGAACAACGTTAACAAACAATACAAGTGAAAGCAGAGCGGTGGGACTCACGTCTGATCGTAAACTGGGTTGAGAGTTTTCTTGAACGTGTGAGTTTTCCTCCTGCCCGACCTCCGTTTGTCAGGAAGCAGGTAAAGGCGGACGTACGGATCTGAGCCGTGATCACTGAACACGATCAGGTTTCTGAGGAGGAAAAACAAATGTAATATATCACTTGAGAGTGAAAACATTCGCCTGATTAAAGTGTTTTTTTTGGAGGACACTCCTCATCTCTCATTGGTCCGTACCTGCAGCCGTGAACGACCACGATGAGTTTGTTCCTCTGGGAGCTGTGTCGGACTGTCAGCTGGATCTCACCCAGCGGGAAATGACCGGGGCCTGAACCACTGCAGAGAGAGAGGAGGGGTGAACGTGAACAGGTGTGTATCAAAGCCTGATATACTTCCTCCCTTTGTGCCATGCACACAGTCCTGATGCCACAAATACTCACTAGGGCACTAGATGTAGATTAATCCGCCGCTAAAAATAGTCCCCAACAAATGCACTATTAAAAGGGACCATCTAGTTTATGAAATTGCTTACGCTTTTTTGACTAAAGTCAGGTTTTGTCTTTGTTTCAGCCTCACTGTATGGCTTAATGTGTTTTTCAGGAAAATGGGATGGAAAGATCTCTCCGTACTTTTGCAGCTGCTGGAGTCTCTGCTGCAGCTCCTGAGCAGCGTAGGGGTTGGAGATGTCCGAGGCGATGCTGGGTGTCGGTTCCTTGCCCCCAGCCAAGTACTGCTGGGACCCAGAGATGGCCAGGTTGGAGGTGCTCCTCCCGGTCTGCGCCAGGCCCTGGCCTGCTCCTCTTCCTCCACCCTGCCCCAAGTCTGTGCTTCCTGGAGACCTAAAGGGCTCCTCGGCCTCCCTCCGCCGGTTCAGCACGTCCTGGGCCGACACTGAGGAAGAGTGGGGGATGTCGGAGGTGGTGGGGGTGGGCACAGGGGAGACGGAGGGCCGCGGGGTCTGGTTGGAGGAGCTGTTCTTGTTGACCTGCACAGAGGACGGAGTGGAGTCCGAGGAGGCGGAGGTGTTCTTTTCCAAGCACAGCACCTGAAGTTATACACGTACAGAGAAAAGAATCGACAGTTTGACAACCACCAAGTGTCACTTTGAATTTTAGAGAAGACATCTTTCTTTTCATGCCTTTTCCAAGACCCATGATATGCAAAAGAAAATAAATAAATGTTCATAAAATAATAAAGTTCTGCTCAATTCAAAGGTTAATCCTGATGTCACATGATGCAACTGAGCTGCTTTGTAGTAAAAGGTGATTTCTCAAACCAAAGGGCCACTTTACTGCATCATTTGGGATTTCTAAAGATGTTCTACCAGCTTGAAGCGAAATTGAGCCAAACCGCTTCATGCGACCCCTCACGCTGATCTAATGGCGCCATTACTATGCATATTTCTTTTCCCTTAGAGAAGATCATCTGCTGGTTGTCCTCCTACCCGCAGAGCCATCTTCATCTTGAGGGTGGAGCTCGGTCCCGAGTTCCTCAAGGGGAAACGCTGATGCAGCGTCATGTCATTTGCCTCCAGCAGGCGACTCAGAGGCAGCGTCAACATCCCCAACGAACACTCGTGTTTCTCGTCCTTCACCTAAAACACACGGGGAGGACGAAAACATGACATGATGTTGCAACAGCAATGGTGAACAGGGTAAAAAAAACATCTGAAATGTTATACTTTGATATGCAAATGAGGCATTGTATTATTAAATATGTGCTAATTTGCACACATTTCCAGAACAGAAATGTGAACATTGGAGATTTTCGATATCTTTTTGTGTCACTCCATAAATCATAAATTTCTCTCAACAGCCATAGAAAATCTGTGTTTTTAGTAATAAAAAGCTGTATAAATGAGGCTCTGAATGAGATGTGAACACACCCCTCTGTACAAAGCTTCAGAATATAGAGGAATGAAAGTGGAAAGTTTGGTGTATGTAAGTGTTACTGAAGTGAAGATTTCTGCCTCAGAGTCTGAGAAAAACCTCCTTTAGAGAAAACTTCCTTTAAAGATATGGATTGTAAAATTCATACATTTTGTACACACTACAGATGAATAGGGTCAAAAATGTAACTAATAGATATCAGCATGTTGCATGTATTACGTTTTCTGAAATGTGATGTTTAAATATGCAAATGAGGCATTATGGAATGTAACTTTGGTGAATTTAGGAGAAATCTACAGATGCAAATATACAAAGTTAGTCAAATAAACTCCTAAATGTGGATGTTGCATGTTTTACTTCCACTAGTCTGAAAGAAGACGTGTTATGGGTGCAAAAAAAAGCCTAAAATCTCAAAATTGACCAGTGCAAGTTTCTGCCTGCAGTGTCTTGCCTTATAGGTATGAGCCTGAAGCAGCAAAGAAAAGATCAGCCAACAAAAGACAAAAAGGCGCCTCCGTACCTCAACCTCCAACTCTTGGCTCTTGGGGTTGTGGATGAGGAAGGTGAAGGCTTCCTCCCACACCGGTTCATTGGTCTTATATCTGATCTGGAAGAGGAAACAACAGAGAGGGGTTAGAGGGACATGAAGGGAATTCTCATCCCAGAATACAGCCAACTGCAAAACTGCACATTTATATGTAATTGAATTTATTCAGAGGGAAAAAGTCTTGTGAAAGTGGCAGTGTCCTCTGAAAATATCAAAATGTATGCATGTCCAGCAAATTGCAAAGTTGAAGTTACTATTAGTTGGGCGCCAAATGTGCTGTGGCTACAGTAGAAAGGCGCTAGCTTTAGGATGCTAGGTGCCATTATTTTACGACAAATTAAACAACTTTTTGCCGTCAAAGTGTTTTTTAACAGCTTGTTTCTTTGCAGCCAACATAATTTTCACGAAGACAAAGTGACCTCCAAACATCTGCTTGCTTTATTAAACAGCGAACAAATAATGTCCAGGTGGCTAAATATACAGTTTTCTTACATTTTTTACATTTTATATACGCTTTTTCTTTTTTTTTCCTTCTGTGGGAAAGTTAAGATTATAAAATTGATTATTTTCCATTTGTGTGTTAAGTACAGAGATGGAGTCACAATGTGGTTAGCTTAGCTTAGCATAAAGAGTGAAAAGAATTCCTAGAAAGCTTTTCTAAAGCTCATGGATTAGCACATTTTATCTTTTTGTTAAATTCAAACAGAAATGTAGAAATTAAAGTTTGCGGTTTTATTACACAGATTATCGGATGGGAATTTGAGTTTAAAAGGATTTGAACCCTACATTTTCAATTTAGGACAGATCCAGGCTACAGTAACTATTCCCTGTGTTTCCCGTCTTTATGCTAAGCTAGGCTAACAACACTTTGATGACACAAGATTTACATCCATCTTCTCATCTCAGATTTGCTAACTGAAAGGTAAAGTTGCCTTCAATCCATTCAATCCCAGAAAGTATTTCAAAAGTCGTGTTACTTCAAAGTAACCTAGTTCGAATGCTTTTTTGAGATACGGAAGATTCACAAGGATTATGATGAATAAATGAATGTTGGTGTGCATGAACGTGGCTCATGTTGGGGTCTCACCTTGCTCTCGTAGGACGTGTGTCCCACCCTGAACTGGACAAACGGGTTGGGATCGCTGGTCACTTTTTTACCAGACTGCAGAAAAAATAAAAACAGGTTTTACAAACAAGAAAGAGCGATGGCTAGCAAGGCGTTAGCAAGCTATGCTAGCATTTATGACATTTTGAAACATTTTCTAATTTATAAAAACACAAAAAGAACTTTGACAACTGTTTTTTTTTTTTTTAAGTTCAATTAGTAACACATTTCTTTAATAAAAAAGATGCAGCGATGAAGTTAATTAAGTCCACAACACAAGATTTAGCTACGCTGTTATAGCATATTTTAATACGTAAAGCAATACAACTTAACATGCCATTTATCGCTAAAAAGCTTTGAAAGCGTTTATAATACTGATGTTTTTACAACAGTAAGTTAACTATAAAACTACTAAAATGTGCATTTTGAGCTCATGCAGTGTCCCTTTTGATATCACATTTTCACCACGATACCAAACTAGACGCTGCTACTTGTCACATTTCGGCACTTGATTTTGCCATCAATCAATGTGAAACTTATTATGGGAAGGAGTTAAAGAGGGAAAGTACAATCGGGTAAAAATCCTCAGGGAAGAGGCACTAGATCAGTTTTAGAGAAAAGATCAGAATCAAAAGTATGAGTGAAAACGTACTTTGGACAACAATGTTGTTATTAACACACATTGTTAGACACAGTGCACAGTTTTAGTAAACAAACAGGATTAGTGGAGTTTGTTAATGATTACACAACTACAGTCAGTAAGTAAGATCACTTCCTGCTGGACACAGTGAGCTCCAACTATCATTTAATGAGCTTGAAATTTTCCTCACTGATATTTTTATAGCGCAGTGTAAAAAAAAAAATCCCCAAACTTTCTCCAATCAAGGGTTCATAGTCATGTTTCAAAATGTAAAGATTTGTTGGGGCAGTTAGCTCTTTAATAAGAACGTTTATCTCTGGTTTCTAATGTGACTAGTTTTCAAGTATTTTCACAATAAAAACACCAACCAATTACAAATATATTTTTGTGAACTATGGGTGTAAAACTGTATGAACTAAAATGAATGACGATTAATGGCTTCAATGGCAATACTACTTTTTGCAGCAACAGCGAATAGCAACACTAACTAAACACTAAATAAACACTAAAATTCAGAATTAGACATTGTGTTTTTATTAAGCAGTTTAAAGACTTAATCTTTGTGCTTACTTCAAACCAGTGTAGACTATATGGCCAAAAGTATGTGGACACTTGTTCTGCCTTTTTTCCCTGGCTTGGTCAAGAACCCTTAGATACCAAAAGAATAAATCTTGTCACAGTTTTACAGAGAATAAACAGTCACAACAGACAATTAGAGCTGCAACTAACGACTGTTTTCACGATCGATTAATCTGCCGATTATTTTCTCATTTAATCGTTTGGTCTATAAAATGTCAGTTAATAGTGAAAATGTCCATCAAAGTTTCTCAAAGTCTAAGGTGATGTCTTTAAAAGTCAGTCCAAAACCCAAAGATATTCACTTTAAGATGAGATAAAACTGCGAAAATTACATAAAGGCTAAAAACAGCATTTTTTGACTTTTTTAGCTGAAAAAGAAACGAGGTACTGTACTCAAAATAAATCTAGTTGAATTAAAAGTGATTCATCAGATTAAATGAGTTAGTCTTTATTTATTTTAATTTTTTATTATTAAATCAGCTTTCTTTCTTTCTTTTGTGTGCAGCAAGCAGGAGAGCAAACTGTTTTTTCTACTGCAGTAAAAGTTGTTTTTGAAAGGCTGAACTCCAACAAATATGGATTAAAGTACAATTTTTTTCCCCGAAAAAAACATGTTGTGAATTTTGGAAATGAGTACATCTATCGTCTGAATACATTTTGATTTTTGGACTACAACGCTCTGGAGTTTTTAGAAATGTTTGGGTCACACGAGTGGGAAACAATCCTTCACCGCCACTACTGGAGTCTAATGAAATAGTATAATACGAATCATATGATGTGGAGCTGAATCTGCAACTGTGCAGAAATACTAGGTTCAAACACAATGGATAGACTTGGAGACTTTAGATTTACAATTTAAATGTCAACACACATGTTTTTGGATTCACATGTTGGTGTCCACATACTTTTGGCCAGAAGTGTGAGTCGAGTGTGTGAGTATCTAAGCCTGCGTGAACAGTCACAGTGCTCCTCTGTACCCCTCCTCGGTGTCAGGGCGGTATGGGTGTGCTTCGTTACCTTGATGGCCTTACTGAGCGAGGACTTCCTCAGCCCCGATTGGTTGAACTCTAACGGATTGCGCTTTGATTTTCACCCCCGGGACAAGGCAGGAGAGAGCAAACACACACACAGACACACACCGGCAGGTTATTAGGGAGAAGAGGGGCATGCAGGGAGGAGGATGAGGAGGAAGATTATAACACACCGGGACCGCCATCATCGACCAAATGTTGGGACACAATGAGACAGACAGAGAGACAACATGGATGATCACATGGTTAATGTCGTTCCCCAATTAAACCAAACTAGAGTCCAACCAATACTGGATTTATCAGGCTGATATTGATATTGAATTTTTATCGTAAAAAAAATATTGAGGTTTTTTTAAAGTTGAGCAATAAACTGGAAATTACTCTATCAATAATGTTAAAAGTGTGCAGACTATAAAATGTTTCTAAAAATGCTCTCTGCATATATCTATGCCAATACAAAATATCTGCCATAAACCGACGTCAGCTAAAACATATTGGTTGGACTCTAGTTTTTATTTTTAAAACACAGCATTAGATGGAGTCATTGATTAATATGGAGAGACGTTAAATGAAGATCAGAGTAAAGAATCATATTCTGATCAAAAAGACGCTGAGATGGTTTCATGATGTGGTCATAGTTGGGTGACATTAATATCTTTATGTTGGTGTGAAGTCCAGTGATATTACTTTGTGGTATTTCACTGTATTCGGCAAAGAATCAAAGACTTTGCAATACAACAGGAGTGTGATGTATGGTGTCGGACATCATCGCCACGGTCACACTTGTGTTTTCATCTTTAGTATCCGATCACACCGGGACACATAATGCACGCTTACGTCAATGTATCTCAGGATTAATGCAAAAAACAAACAAGCGTGACCTCAGGGTTAAAAGTTGTGAAAAACTGCAAACTGACCCTTTAAAAATCACAGATAGTGGAATAAACCTGGTTTTAATTCATTCATACAGAACTTCCTCTTTTATTTTCCTCATTATCCCTGAGGTCAGCTGTGATCGAGCGTCGATCTCAGATTATGAATTGGGTTAATTACATTTTTAAAGCAATACACAGTATGATTAAAGGGACATTATTTCATCAGTGACACCTGCTGGCAAACAGAGAACATGGTGCATTTAAGTGTTGCTGTCATTTTCTGTCAAAAGGGTCTGTGCATTGCTTTAAAATGTGCTGCCTGCTCCCCGAGGTGGGATGACCCACCACGGAGGAGACGCTCACACACGATGACTTTACACAGGAAGGATGGAGGGAAAGCAATCACACAGAGTTCACCCTCCCTGCTCTCAGAGTCTCAGACGGATACAAAAATGCATTCCTTCCTCTTTAAAATTAAACAGATATTAAACTAGTTTTTCCACAACGACATATAGTACAAATAATTCTTGAGGCTTCTGGGACTTTACGAATACGTTTGTCGACTGTTGATTGAAGGTTGTGAGACTTTTGTCGACGAAAACGGTGACAAATATTCATCAAGAACCTTTTTCTACGTGAACCAGGAACAAAGACTTCATGAAACTAAAACGGACTCGGAATTTATTTATATTTTGGGCAAAAAAAAATGTGTCAATATCTTTGTTGACGAAAAAAAAAAAGAAAGAGACTTCTTTATCTCTGCATTTATAAAATTAATAAATGGTAAAACTCGAGACTTTTGTTGACTAATCCGCTGACGACTAAAACAAGAACAACATGTCAAATGTTCTCGGCGACTAAATGGACTGAAATGTTAATTTGTTGTTTCCGTCTTCCCAAAAGAATTGTTAAAATAAGACGTAGAAGTTGAGTAAAACGTGTCTGGAACTCTGAAACACTAACACTGTCTGGTACTCTTTGTTTCGTCTCATGAGACACTCACAGAACATAAAGTTAAGACCTTTGTAATAACAAACATAGAGCAGTATTGATTGTTTTTATAAAACTCTATCGCTCTGCTAAAAAACAATCTGTGTGCGCGGTGAAGCAGAAAAATACCAACACAGATTCTTTCTTCAGGAGAAAATGAGTGCCATCAATACCGAGAGCGAGCTGTGGCGAGGCTCATTTCATCAGATGCACAGCCTGATGAAACTAGATTAGAGGAAACAATGTGCAGCGCGTCAACTAATCCTGTGGGATCAATAATAACTTATAGTACTAATAACAGAGGAGGAAGGATGCTTTTGATATTCCCCCCACCAAAAAATACATAAATAATCAATATTGTTTTTCTGGTCACATTTTTCTGTAATGTTCCTCCACTTCAAACTCCAACAAATAACATTCATAACAAACAATAATGTTAAACAATTCTCATGCACTAGTGGGGATTCATGCTCATCAGACAGCTCAAAACTTCTTTTTTTTTTAAAAATCCAAACACAAGCAAACGTAACAAAAAGGGAACATGACCTCGAGCAAAGGTAATCAACACCGTGGCGTCGACCAAACTACTCTAGGATGCAGAAAACAGCCAGCGCACTCACAAATAAGGTCCTATAGAGAGAGGCGGTGTTCTCGCAAAACACGAGGCCGGCCGCACGCCTCTCTTTTAAGTAGCCAGAGCCCAAGTTCCCCTCGAAGACGCTCTTCAGAGGGGGAGGAGGTGAGGAGGAGGAGGAAGAGGAAGCAGAGAAGAAGGAGAGGAGGCTGAAAAGAGGAAAGCTGCACTACAGAGTTCAAAACTAACAAATAAGAGTTATACATGCTAGAAAATACTGTTTGGGGCAAGTTGGACTTAAAGGTGCTGTACCACAAACAAATGAGACCACTGCTGAGAGAATGTTTACATACAGTAGCAGCCACAATTAATTAAAATAAAAAATTGATCTCAATTGATTCTTCCTCTTCAGGGTGGAACAGTGCATTGCACCTCTAACATGGTACAGAGAAAGAAATGATGTTGGGAAAAAAGTCTCAATTGTTTATGGTTATTAAATAAAAGGTATCACTATTGATATGACGTTCATGCTTCCCTATTTTAAAGTGCTCTACAATCTAAATCATTTTTGACCGAAATAATATCTATACATTTTAATGGTCTTCTGTATTTAATAAGACTCTAATTAGCATAAGATTTTACATTGAAGCAAGTGACAATTTGGGCAAGTTTAAGGGATTGAAATTCTCATTTTAAAAACTCTTAAGTGCAATAAAAAACTGTTTGTATTAAAACAATATGAATATGCACTATTACAACAGAATTTGCTATTATTTTAAGTTTTCTTCCTACTGCACCTTTAAGATAAGATGGAGTGAAGATAGAAAAGAAAAGTTCAGAAAAGAAGATGAGTGAAGGACTGAGGTGAAAACTGCATGTACTGGAGCCAATAAGCAAAAAAACTGGACGGCAAAACATTTTTTTAACTGCTCCTGCAAACATCCTGCAGCACCACATGGTTGGGAAATCAAGAAAAAAACTCTTGAAAAAAGAAAAAAAGGCATGAAAGTTCAACCACACAGCAACAAACTACAGCAACAATTTATGCAACAAAAATTAGGAAAATATATAGAGAAAGTTCAGGTTAATAAAATAAACATTATGAGAGAAAAAGTGACTTATAATATCTTTATTCTTATCATTCCTAAATGTGTATATATATATATATATATATATATATATCTGTCTTGTTGTGATTAAAATGGTCTTCAATAACAAAAGAAAATAAAGATGTTTTTTCCGACCCGACATGTCAAACTCGCATGACAACAAAATGTTAAGTTCAGAAGGAGTCGACATGGCAGCCTGTAAACATCGGCCTCCACATGTGTTAATGTTAAGCTGCTTTCCCGCTGCCATAAAAAAATCACCTTTTATTCTTATAAATATAATATAAATATCTGCATTTGTTCACTATGAGAGGAAACTGGAAATCATTTCTGCAGGTGCATGCTGGGAAGTCTGACCGGACTTACCGGCAGGTTTCTGGCCGAATCCAGGAAGACAACGAGCAGCGCAGACGACAGGCCGTCGTTGGCCTGACCGCGATCAGCTTTGATGCTCATCAGCGCCTGCGAGGGAAGAAAAAAAGACGCTGCTTCGTTTTTGGTAAAATTTGATCCTGTGCGGCTTCATGGGAGAAACGGGCTGGAGGTTAAACGTCCATCACAAGATATTAATAATTAAAATGAAGTGAAGTAGTTTCTGGAAGTGAAGCAGTACCTGGTCCAGCTTCTCAGGCGATGGCAGCAGAGACAACCACTCCAGTTTGAGGTGCAGCTTCCCTGTAGCCACATCTTCAATTACAAACCACTGCAGACAAAGAAATAGTCCTCGTTAATAAATCAGTATACTTTATATAGACTTCCACCCCGTAGCATTACATTCTGTCAAATGAATAAAGAGAGGAATAAGAAAAGATATCAAATCAAAGATGGATTTTCAGTATTATATCAAACACCTGTTTTTGTTACTCTTTATCACTAATTGTGATAACATAGCATTGATTTTTACAGTCAGTAGTTATTGTGAAGATTAAGATGCTAAAAGGTTGTTTTTGGTTTTTAAATGAATGTTCATACATAAGAGCATCCTTGAAGAAAACTGCAGATTATCTTCCTTCTCAGAAAAAATATTGACATATTATAAACCAAAACATTTATTTCTACTATGAAAATGAGAACCAGATAATATGATTGTTCAGTTACTATTTTATTTCATATTTATTTC
>CALSCE010009779.1:17397042-17421182 GCA_943593645.1 Bovichtus variegatus
ACACACACACACACACACACACACACACACACACACACACACAGTCTGTACTGATTGACCATTAGAATAAAGAGGAGGGAAAAAAGTCACAAGAATCCATTAATGAAAAAAACAAGAAAACATTTTTTTTTTTTGGGTTATTTGGTTTGAGCAGTATTGAGCTGGCTATGGCTTAAAAGAGAGAAAACCAGAATTTAACTTACAAAAACTCAAACTTTATCAACAGAAAATCCATTAAACATGAGTGTTGCCCACACGGTTTGAGTGACAGGTGACCTCTCGTACGTGCAGAGTAGAAACTCCCCAGTAATGAGCACAGAGGAGCAAAGATTTCACTATATCTCTGCTGCTTTAACGCAGCATTTCAGAGTAAAACGACCGCTGAAGGCACCGAGAGGAGGAGGACATGCAGATTACCTCATCAACCTTCTGTTCCTTCTGGAGCTCGGCCACGTCGATCATCAGACTGAAAACAAGTCACAAAACAACAAAAAACTTTCACTGACTCATCACACTGCGTTTGGCTGCAGAGTCCCAACAGACTGTTCCTCACTCGGCAGAGAGTTAATGGGTTCTGGTGGAAATTAAAGTCAGTCAGACACACAACGCTGCACTCATTAAACACCAGTGGGAATTCACTGTGAAAGCTCCTAATCGCTCTCTGTCCTGTGATGAAAAACTACCATCAGGTAAATGGAGTGTGAAATCCTATTACAGAGCAAACTGTTTATGACAAATATGATTTGTATAAGACATGAGAAACACAATAAGCACAACACATAAGGTACTCAGTTACTCCATAAACTACAAAGTCTGTATGTCCTTATTGCAGTATACATTAGAATATGTCATGTCAGCACTTGTATGTACTGTCAAACCTTCCTTTTTATCAACATATTTGAATCTGAATCGTTGACTTTCTGCTAAGGACTATATGTGACACGTGGGGTCACAACTTAAAATCATTTTCAAAAAGATTCATTGTTTGTTTGTTTTTTTTTTTTTTTTACAGTAATCAATTCATCTTTAGTCTATAAAACAGAACAAGAAAATACATATTTTTGTGCTCAACCGCTGCCCACACGCATTTAGTTTAACTGTGCCCGTCCCTGTGAACGTATATAAATGTATTTTTAATTAGGGCTGTCAAGCAATAAAAACATTAATCTAATTAATGACATGCTTTGTGATTAATTAATCTTAATTGTGTGTGTATATATATATATATATATATATATTATTTATTTATTTTTTTTCTTTTGTGTTTTTATAATTAATTTATTGAAATTAAATGTATTTGACAGCCCTAATTTTTAGCCATTACACAACTTTTTAGCTCGACTCTGGGTCAAAGAGAAAGAAACACATCAGGGTGAAGAAGTTCTGATGTTCAAACAGAAGTTGTACCTTCCCAGGAAGTCGTCTTTATCAGTGTCTTCATCGAACAGTTCGATCTCCAGATTCTGTCCTACGTGATCGTACACCATGGCCTGAAAATACAGATACACATTCATAAGACCTTCACACGCACACACACACACACACACACTTCTGTTTAAAGTGCTACCACTTCACTACAAGGTGAGGCAGGAAGGAAGGTTCTTTATGTTGATGGGATCCATGCGTGCCGTGTGTATCGTTGGATGCATGAGGCCAAAACAAAATAATTGAAATGATGACATTTTTCAAAATAAAATGCTAAAACCTCAAATTGTCTCCCACTTTAATGCAGATCGATGCTAGCTGTACGGCTCCTCTGTCAGACCTCACCTCGTACACTTCGTTCCATTTCGGGTGGACGGTCTCGTGGATGACTTTGCTCTGGAAGAGCTGCGTCCCGACCTTGAGGACTCCGTACGGGTCCGACTTGCCTTTGATCAGCCCTCCTAGGAACTTGTCTTTGCCCAGCAGGTCCTGGGCCTCGATGAAGTGGATCCTCAGGACGCCCTGAGGAGACACACGAGAGACAGAGTGTAAGATGAGGCCGGACCAGGAGGAGGGAGGGCACGAAACAGAGGAGGAACAAACAGGCCATCTCGGAAAATCCTGTTATATTTAACTGTTCATGTAAAAGTGAAAGTGAAAAAGTGCTATGAGTGGATCTGTGATTAAAGAGCTCTGAGTGGTGGGAGTAACCATCTGGCACTTTCAAAGTAATGTAGTAATATAAAGCTGACCTGAGGAAAAATAAAAAGGGGAAACAGTTTGAGCAGTTTCCCTGTTTGCTCATGAAGAACGGGATGAGTAATTTACTCTAAAAAAAAAAAAAAAAAAGAAATATAAAAAAAGTAGATGTTGGTGAAATTTAGTTAAAACATTTAAAAAAAAATATTTTATTTTACAAATTAAATTAAATTAATTAATTCAAATTAAAATTCATTTTGGATGTAGGATGTAAGAGTACGTGGAGTCTTTTTATTTATTTATTTTTATCAAGCAGGTCCCATATATACTCAAAGACGACTGCACTCAGTGAGTTTTAAAGCTCTAATTTGAATTTGCAGCGCCTGGGCAGGATTTCAAATAAAATGTAAAGTAATGAGTATTTACTAATGAGAAGCCCAACAGCAGCTGACGTTCAGAAAATAAATATAGAAGGAAAGTTTGGGATTTGGGAATTTAAAAAAAAAACAACAAAAAAACAAATACCAATAAAAAAGACTGTTATCAATACCTACATTATATATCATATTCCTATTCACTTTACAATGATATTACAGTATAAAGCATGTGTGTGCATGTGCGTGTGCGTGTGTGTGTGTGTATTACATTGGGCATGGGGAAGCGTAGCTGGGCCAGCTGGGCCTCTCCCACCAGAGGGATGGTGATGCGGTTGGGCAGGACCAGAAAGCTATAGATGACGTCCTGGATGATGTTGTCACACAAACCACTGAGAAAGATGGACGAGGAAGAGAGAAAAGAGGAGGCTGGTGGTGAGAGGAATTATAATGAAGAATGACCGTAAAACATTCAGAAACAGTAACAATATGTTAGAAACAACAACGAAATTGCTGAAGGAAAGTGTGCAATGCTGAAGCTGACTATATGTCTGCAGACCAGATTACACGTGTCCAAACTAAAGCTGCAACGATTAGACAATTAATCAATTAGTCGATCGACAGAATAATAATCGTCAACTAAGTAATTTTTCATCCAAAAATGACAGTAAATGCTGTTTTTTAAGCCTCTCAAATATGGAGATTCCCTGCTTTTCTCAGTTTTATATGATATTAAAGTGAATATCTTTGGGTTTTGGACTGACAAAACAAGACATTAAAGACTTGGACTCTGAGAAACTGGGACGGACATTTTTCACTTTTTTTCCGATATTTTGGAGACCAAAATGGAAAATCGAGAAAACGAAGTCGATATTTATAATTACAATAAGTAATAATTTATAATATATAAGTATTTGTTCATGAATTATGTATACGCTTTTTATTTTAAGTAGCTGATTTTAACCCTTTTTTATTAATTATTGCATAGTTTTATCTGTACCAATGGATCCAATTTTAACAAGCCGATATGTTTGGTATGTAAAATCACACACCATACTCCTCTCTGGTTCCAGACATTATATATAGAAGATACATACACGTTGAAAGACGAGCGCTGCAGCTTCTTGACTGATCCGAACAGGAAACATCAGCATGTATATCGACAACACTAAACCTGAGCTGCAATCACCACTGGTGTTAAGCCAGACTGACATGGATACTGTAACAGGAGGGTGGTGTGTGTGTGTGTGTGTGTGTGTGAGAGTGTGTGTGTGAGTGTGTGTGTGTGTGTGTGTGTGTGTGTGTGTGTGTGTGTGCATGCCACGAGCACAGGGTACTGTATATGTTGAAGACTAAATTCTGATTGGTGTGTGGAAATACCTATACATTTCCAATCTGAAGAAAAACAAAGACAGAAACATCTCATGTGGACATGGAAGTATTATTCCATATTTGGTAGACAACAGAAGCTGATCACAAAATCACCAGAAATACATCTTCCCACTCACTAAGTTGAGTTTGTCCATGCATTTTAGATCATTATTTTTTTTTAATTCACAGGTTTTTTTTTTTATTTGTCTACACTCTGATACAACAGAAGTATTGGTCTTTCCAAAAACGGTCCACAGAATACAGTTTAATCCGTATGGCTTGTTTTTAGCTTTTAATTAAATTGTGTCCCCACGTTGTACATAGAGTGTAGACTCTACACTCTATGTACAACGTGGGGACACAATTTACTCTTACTCTCTACACTGTAGAGTATGCATGCACACAAGAATCATGTCCCCCTCATTTCCTCCAGAGGGCAGCAGCAGCCTGCATTAACACACAGCTGAACTGAACGGCTCCACTACAGACATAAATTCCCCCTGAAAGAACGGATCCTGGGTCAGTTTGAGTGAGTCTAGAATTTCATGCAAATGTAAAGTCAGCCTTAACCGATTCCTGGTCTGCTGGCTCACTAAACACGCAGACCTCAGGTGTTCCTGCTGTCTCAGGGCAAAAATGCAAATATAACGAAATAACGAGGGCCCTCACAGGAAGAGAGGGAGGAGGGTGTGGCAAGGGCAGGACTTCAGATCACACCCACCCACACCCACCCACCCCCACCCACACCCACACCCACACACACACACACACACACACACACACACACAGAGACAAAACTCGTCAAACAAGGAAAGCTACATTTCACAGGGTGGAGTCTTTTGGAAACCGCAGCGTGTTTCTCTGGTGGAAACAAACAGTTAACCTGCAGGAAACAGCAACAGGTCAAGATGGAGGAACAGAGCTAGCAGTGTAGTAGCAGTACTCTGCAGGACGGGGCGTTACCCACCTGCAGTTAGTGTTCCAGGCTTTGTTGTTCTTGTATAATCTAGTCTTTAAAAAGGATTCAAAATAATGGATGGAAGTTAAAAATTATAATAATACAATATTCTGGGGGAAAGTCAGATTTTAAAAATACTTGTTGTAGTTTAACTCTTGTTATTAGCCATGTTAGCTCCTCCGGTCTACGGATGGCAGGAATGAGTCATAAAACCTGGAAATGAGTCAGCGTTCCCTCGTCTCAGAGTCAGTGGCTCTTTTGATTAGGTTTGTTTGTTAGATGCCTGAAATAAGGTCTGTGGAGAACACATGCTTAAGAGATTTTTTTTCATGTTTTGCTCTACGACATAAAATGCGTCAGTAAATACACCACTCGTGAATTTCGAGGCTTGTCCGTGTCTTGATAAAAGGAGGTTGCTAACAGGTGGCTAAATGAGATGACAGAGGTCCTATTAACATTTTTTTTGTGTTCATGTGTGAGGATCATCTTGCTGAACAAAAAACGTGCGAGTCTCCTAAAGTTTTCGTTCGCCACAGATCTTATTTTTCTGCAGGAATCCAAAATCTTATTGCTGTTTTGTCAAAGCAACAAGGGCGATGCTAACTTCCGGGTTGGCCTACTAGAAGGATGTCATCCCCGCGGCACGCTGTCTTGGATTGCCATGGAATTTTGTACAGACGTTGACGGTCCCCAGATTATGGATCCTTGTGACTTTGGTGAGCTCATGACTTTTCCTCTAGCGCCACCATGAGATTCACATTTGTAGTTTTGAGTGAAATGCCTCAACAACTGTCAGACGAATGTGATTGAACATGAATGTTGGTTCACACATTCATGTTCCCCTCAGGATGAAATGAAATAACTTTTGAGATCCCTTAACTTTCCATTAGCACTTTTTAATGCTGCAAAACTGAAAACATTATTAACTACTTTGTATTAAGTGCTAATTGGCAAATGTTAGCATGCTAACACTCGAAGATGGTGAACATGGTAAATATTATACCTGCTTAACATAAGAGTGTCGATCCATTATGAGCCTGTTAGCATGATGATGTTAGCATTTAGCTACAGCCTCACAGATGCCGGCTCTGGGCGGTTTTCTTGTAGTTTATAAATCTCATAAATGTCAATCTGGATTTGAATGAGGTTTTTCTGAATTTCTTAACAGAACTTAGGGCTGTGGTTTCACTTCAGCCCTTAAAACTCTCACAATGGAAGCATAAAAGTATTATCCATGGCATGTACATGGATAACAACTCTTTTCTAAATATATCCCATCATGCAATGCATTTGACAGGTACATTTGAGCAAATCTTAAATTTGTTGTTGGGTCTTCCTCCAGGTTGATCCAGAACTAAAAAGAAAACGCCTTCGGGAAATGTTTCTTTCTAATCCATCAAACATCATATCTCTGTCTGCACCGGCTCTCCTTTCATAATCACGTTACTATAAATACCGACACTTAGTGGGGAAAAATAAAGGTCATAATCCATTCTGTGATCCGGTGGTTAATGTAATGGTTTCAGCAGCAGAGCCTGAGAGGCTGACAGACGGCTCGGGCTGAATGTCCACTGGGATCGTCTCTTCAAAGCACCGGCTTCATTTTGTCATTATACCGAACTGGAAGGATGTGTTTCTGCACGCTGCAAAAAGTGCTCGCCATGTTTCGGTGTCTTTTTTTTTTTTTTAACATGCAAACTTATTTTCTGCAATATTTAGGCTTTTTCATTGCATTTCTTTCTCAGTATTTCCATGCGCAAGTCACATGTGCAATAAAAATGATCTGATGTTTTATATTTTAGCTTATATCTTTTTGGAATAAATGAAAAAAAAGAACCAGCCAGTTTAAAAAAAGCTGAACTATATGGATTTATAAAGAGAATTAGATTCAAGGTTCCTGGTTTTGAGTTGGTTTCAAACTTTTGAAGTAAATTTGCAAGTGTTTTATGAGGAAGGAAAAACATTACATGCATTTGTTAGACACCAATGGGAGTAACGGCGAATGCAAACATCACTTTTGTTTGTTTACCAAAAAAAACAAAAAACTCCACAGAGCATCTTCAATGTTTACTCAACAAACCCAGAACTTGTTAAATGTTAAACACAAGGAATAAAACACTCCTCAAATGTTTGGCTAAAGAAATACTTGTGGTTTAAGAAGAATGTGATATAATTAGTTTGTGTCGTATGTCGATTTTTTTTTTTTTTTTTTTTTTTTACATCAGATGAGTCACAGAGAGAATATGTTTCATGTTGGTCTGTTGTCACCAAGTAATCTCACTGCAAGTCATTTGAAAATACATTTAAATTAATCCACTCCGAAGTCATTGCAGAACTAATTAAGTGCCAAACATTTGTATTGGAAAGTGGGGATCAGTTAAACCGTGACAGCATTTAATGTCCAATATAAGGTTGAAATATTCCCACAATGCAATGCCAGATGACCAATTATAAAGAAACAGAACATTTTACACAGGACTGGAGGCTGAATAATACAAATAATATGTGTGTGCGTGTGCGTGTGTGTGTGTGTGTGTGATGTGGCGGCTCGGTTCTTAACACCAAAGTAAACAGATTCATTGTAACTAAAGTCAACTGATGTACAAACCAACAAATGACACGCAGACATGAAAATTAAAATACACTTTCAAGATAGAAAACACGCGCGCTCGAGTCTTTGACTTACTTGACACCGGGAATGTCGAGCATGTTTGTGAGTCCCGTCCAATTGATGTCCAGCAACTGAAAGACAGAGAAGACATAAGATTTAGATTTTGATAACAAGATGAGAGTAAAACGATGAAGATCGAAGAGTGTTTTTGAGGTCAAACACGATCTCCTACTCTGTCGAACTGGTCCTGTGAATCAAAAGCACACACACTCAGATCCGCTTGAGGACTTCTGCTCTAACCCTTACCCAGAAGTGTCACGCAACAAAAATATTTTTTTTCTTTTACAAAAGATGAAAGGTTTCTGATGAAAATACGTGAAAGACATAGGGTACAGAAATTCAACAACAATGATTTTTTTTTCCAGGATTATTTGCTGGTGTCCAGGTTTTCAGTAATTTTGTTTAAAAAAACAAACATGATCTGTAAAATGTGCAAATTTAAGGAAGTGTGGGAAGAATTTGCTACGGGACACTTTTTCGTTGATAGCAGCTTAAATTGTTACGGTATTTAAAATGGATTTAATTTTTGTTGTGCAATGTTTTGGTATACAGTAAAAAATTAAAAGCATTAAATAAAGTAAATGTTGGAACTAAATATTAGGAATTAATCTAAATCAGTGCAACCCTGAACATGATTTGAAGAAAACTTTATATGTCCTTCAAATTATAAACGATTCTCAGCTTTAGCAGAAGCATTAATAAATAACAAAAAAAGTGTTTGTATGAAACTCTCTGTGAACCGCTCGCTGAGGTTTCGCCGAGTTCTTCTTCTACACATTATCAGCTCCTCACTGACGCCGTCACGAGTCAGCAGAGCAGCGGCAGCCGAGGGGCCCGACTCGAATTCAATCGACCCGCTAATCAATAGAGTCGGAGACAGAAAATAGAGACAGAAAACAGAGCATTCACCACGGTAAAAATAATCTCCTAATATTACTTTGAATGAATTTAGCTGAGATGGATTCATTTTTCAGTAACTGGATTACTTTGGAGGACAGAAAAACGCCAGAAGAAAGAAAGAAAGACATTTGAGTTTTGCATTCTTGACAGTATAAAACAACAAACACAAATAAGGTATTGATGTTTGAGAGTTATTATCTATCAATATTGGTCTTTTAACAAACATATTACATCTACATTTCTGACAAGGATTCCCTTAAATTTGGTCACGAAAGAATCGAGACGAAGCTTTGCAAGCTTACAGTTAAAAACTAAACTCATCAGTTCTTGTACTGAAATGTCTTCTTACTTATCTACACACATACACAACAATAACATTAATAATAATGATAGTGATAATAAAAATGATAATAATAATGATGATAATCATAATAATAATGATAACAATAATAATTCCAATGATAGTGATAATAATAATGATAATGATAATAAATATAATAATAATAATAATATTAAAATGAATTGTTTATTATATATACTGTAGCACAATTCTGAACACACAAAGATACTGTAAATGACAAATTAGGTAAGTAAACATAAACACAATAAAAGCACAGGCTAGAACATCAAACAATAAAAACAGTGTTAAAAAGTTACAAATACCAATATGTCTGCAGTGAGCAGATATGAGCTGATGCAGAGGTTAGTGTGAAATAATGTTAATTCAATCTGTATTTTTCAGCCGAAATTCCAAATTCTCAATGTACATGCACTCTAGCGATGTAATGTAAAAATGCTAATGTTAACCAGTAAATAAAGGTTTGTAGCACATAATGGAGCGTGAACACCAAAAAGCTTTTTTTGGTATCTTCTTTATAGACGACATAATTGTGAATAATGATAAAGCTGATGTTGTTCAAATGCAACAACACCACATCTGAAGAGTCATGTGTTAGCTTGTCACAGAAATGACGCAGTGGATGCACAAGTTTGCTTTAGAATTAAAAAGAAAAAGGATTATCTGCTAGTTCTCCATTTTTAACGGGACTGTCCTTGTGTGTGTGTGTCATGTGTGTGGTGTTAGTGCACATGACTAGGTTACATACTTCATAACCTGGCATTGGCTAAAAAGAAAACAATTCCAATAGGCTTTCAGGAAGAATGCCGACAGATTATCACAATCCCATAAAAAATATTAGATTTAGATGGGATCTATAAAAAACAAACACCTGAATCCACCACTACAATGCCATGACTAAAGCGTATGAGGAGATCATGATAACCTTTATAGCAGGTGCTGCACTTCAACATGCATTTGTTGGCGAAAGTTATGTGCAAATCTACGTTTCCGCGGATGAAACCCAACACAGCAGGTACAGATACAGCTTTCATAAAGGGAACCTCAACGTATATAAACCGGGAGATCTCATACTCAGGATGGAAGCTTAACTTCTAATCCGGATTTAAGGCAGCGTGTACTGTAACACAAAACTGGGTTCCCTGAGGAAGTGGATTATAAAGAGGAAGTCACATGTTAAACATTACGTTGCAGAGTTTGTCAGATGGGAACCTCCAAACAGTCACTGCAGTCATAAACCAAGGCTGAACCGCAGCACGCATACCTGACCGACACACCCTAATAAACACTGGTGCTAACATTAGTAACAGTACAGACAGTGTAATTAATATGTGATGATATAGTACATTTTGAGGAAATTCAACAAAATTGTGGAACTCAATCTCATCGAGGCAAAGAAACGGTGAATCCGAGATCACCGAAAAAAACTTTACTTAATCCACAATGACATGTTATATATCAAAAGGGGAAAGCTGCTCTCATGGCAAAACATCATCCTGCCCAACCCCTAGCGACAGCAGCTACATTAGCGTTAGCAGCATAAAAGCTTCCACGGGTAAAAGTAAAGTGATTGTAGCAGCAGTAAAATCATTCCTAACAGTAGTTGCGGTAGAAGTTGTAGAATCCTGGTAGCAGTAGGAGAGTATAATGCTGTGTTCACACTGCGACGCGCTACAATGACACTATGTAGCATCTCGACAGCATCTCGCTAGGGTGTAGTCCTGATGGAGCACAGGTGGGCCAAGCAAGCAGCCACTACCGGGCCTGGGCGGGACGGCTGAGGCTCTTTCTCTGGATGAATCAGGGCGATTTTGATTCTGAGAGTCAGCGAAATCAATCAGAAGCATCTGTTTTACGAGACAATCCCCAGCAGACTCGTGTCGGGGGGGAAGGCACGCGGCTCAAAATAACACGGGTCCACAGGCCAAAGAAGGAGAGTGATCCGCGTGCCAGCTGTCAAGGTTAACATACATGTGGCCTTAAGGTGGACTGAACGGACGAGAGCGCGTTTGTGTTTCGAGACACATATTGCTGACATTGTGAGGTGGAAGTTTCTGTGTAGGAGTAAGAGAGAGAGAGAGAGAAGGAGAGCGCGCGTCAGCGTGTGAAGGATTAAGAGCGCAAAGTTGAATTAAAAAGGTTTTTAAAAGAGGCTTAAGCGTTGAGTGCTGGAAGCAGACGAACTGCAATGAGGAAAAGTGACGCATGGAACTGCTGGAATGCAGACAGCTGACGACGCTCCCCAAAAGCTATTCACTGAAGGGAAGGGAAATTAAGATTCTTTTTAAAGTAAATGCTAAAGCTTTTATCGCCCGTTTTGTGAACAGTGTAAGCAAAGCGGTGTCTGGAGAACACGTTGTCTTTACTGTGCAGACAGTAAAGCCTCAGGCAGTCGGGTTATTAAATTTTTTCTCTCTCCGTCTATTACATAATAAGCTGTGACATCTTGGTCCTTAAGAGGCGAAAAAAAAAAAGCATCATTTGTGTTTTTTGTTTCTTGTCACTCATTTCTGTATTGTTCTGTTAAGTTACCTGCTCCCTCTTTACCAAATGTAAGGCTGCAACTAACTTTATACAACTAAATTATCAATTAATCTGCCAATTACCTTCTAGATTAATCGATTGTTTGGTCTATAAAATGCCAGAAAAGTCCACAGTGGTGTGTTTAATTGTCTGGTTTTGTTAGATACTCAGAAGATATGACACAAAGCAGAGAAATGCAGCAAATCTCCACATCTCAGAGGGTGAAAACAGCATTTTCTGCCATTTGTGCATGAAAAATATAGTCGACTAATCATTGCGGCTCTCGACAAACGACAAAAAAAAAAATCGTTGAGAATTACATTTCGTAAAAACATGTCTTGCAGACAGTAATGGTACAGACTCCTTCACATTTTACAGCTGCAGTGTAGATATTCTGAGCAGCAGGATCGCTTCCTTTCATCTTTGTGTTAACCGCTGCGTGTGTATGTGTGTGTGCGTGTGAGAGAAGAAGTGATCAAGGTTGTGTTTCTATGTTCAAATAAAGCAACACTGTTTTTACCCTCTACAGTATGTTGTGGTCCACAGTTGAATTGCATGTGTTTTTGTTGTTGCTTGTATATTGTTTTTGTCGAGTTAGCTAGCTGAAGAGCTCCATTCACACATCATCATCATCATCATAAAACAAAACGCAGCCTTTGTTCTGGAGCATTATCCCAGACGTCTGTCCAGGCGAACCCTAACCCTGCACACAATTGTGTAAATGTTTACACATCAGTCCTTTGTCAGTCAGATGTTCCGGAAACACATGGGGGACTTATACAAGGAATGAAGAAAAAAAAAAAAAAAGTCTAAATCTGAGCAGCATAAACCTAGATATCTTCGATTTATAATTTTATAATACTTAGTACGGCCCTTAACACGCTACTAGATCCTAAACGTCCCATGATGATCAATAGTGTCTAGACGTCCATGTTTTTCTAACTCCACAGTTTGTAACTGAGGCTTTCTGTTATTAACTTGTAAAAATACTCAAGTCACGTCCCTTAAACTAAGTAAACGGATCTTGATGTGTGAAATCTTTAATCCTTATGTGAGAATTTCCCCACTTGTCTGTGTGTTAATCTGCATGTGTATGTGTGTGTGTGTGTGTGTGTGTGTGTGTGTGTGTGTGTGTGTGCAGCACAGTGGGCGTATGTCTTTCTGTGGCCTAGTTAGCGCCCTAGATGCAGACCACGGTGGACCACAATGCCATTCTGCCATGCTGGCACAGGAAAAGACTGAAAGTAGCGTGGGTGATTTCTCAGAGCAACTCATGTCACAAAATGACGACAGTCAACAAAAAGTAACACGAGTGAAATACAATACGATGCAGCACAGTGACGCGATATTTTGCGCGCCAATATTGTAAAGATACACACGCCAACTGTGAGTCTTTCATTATATGAACTATGAATATTGCAAATACATACATTTGCATTTAGTAAAGTTGGAGTATGCAGACTGTACAACAAACCTCTTTGTTTAGTGCATGTGTCATTTAGTCAGTCTGACTGCTTAACAATCCCGTTAAGATAAAAAAAAGATTGAAAAGAGATGAACAGAATGCATAACTTTTTTGCACAAGTTGCCTTGTTCAATGAAAAAAATAAATAAAAAGGTAATAAATCTCAATATATGTCATTGCAATACTCAATATCACAAAAACTTTGTAAATCGTGACTTAAGTAGCCTGATAATATCGTATTGTGGGGCCTCTTGATTCCAGGCCCTAAAAAAAATAAAATAAATAAAAATAAATAAAAAAGCGCCATATAAGATATAATAATGCTTTCAATTTTGTCAAACTTAATTTGCTTAAACTTCAGTCCTGATGTTCTTTGAAGGCTCTTTAAATAATCGCCGGGATTGACTTATATATATATATATATATCAATGACTTTATAAAAGATATAAACCACATGTCATTCAATTTATCACCAACATTGGTCCAAGAGTTGGCTGACTTACATCTCGGGGTTTTCTGTAGCTGTTACACTTTTTTACTGCTAACCAAGCTAGCCACAATGCTAGCTGTCTGAGGCTATCGTGTTGCTAATGCAATATTCTATACAACTGTTGAATTACTGTTGTGTATTTTGCCCAGTTTTTTACCCATGCGTGTGTATGTTTACTTGATTATTTACTGTGTATGAGAAACGTAATGTTGATGTCTCACTGGTGATACTTTGTTGCTGATAAGTGGTAACGTTCTTCATTCAGAGTGAAAGCGCTCTTCTCTGCCGCCATAATGTCAAGAAGTACAAATAAAAACATACCGGATGACACCGACTGCTATGTGAATCCAATGACATCACTAAAACAATGCCTCAGCTCAGGATCTCGATAACGGATCAACGTTTACTGTTGGAAGAATGTCACCAAACTCATTCAAGACGTCCAAAATAATCTGATGGGGTCAACGAATTTGCAGGAAACTGGAGTTGCAAGTTGAAAAATGTAAAAAATTTAAAAAAAAACAGCTTTGGTGTTAATTTAAACTGTAAAGACCACCATGTGTGCGGGATCTGAGGACACAACGAATGCCAGCGGGTTCATACATTCACAAAATAATAAAAAGTAGCCAGCTCCATAAATGCTACGTTCAATAACTTGGACGTAGAAAACAGGATTTGAAAATCCCTTTGAAAGCACACCGAACAAATATCTGATGTAAAAGTGGTGATGTCAGGTTCTTTGCGGGATGGGATGGGATGGGAGGATGCAGCAACAACTCACCTCGCAACAACGGCAATGCCTAAAAAGCAGCTTATCAGAGAACTCCACCCACATGCAGAAGATGCAAATCAACACGGCTTTCTAGAAAAACTGCAGTTTGGCACAAATAACTTAATCCAAAAATCATTTCCCCTCTCTTTTTCCCCCATCTATGTTTGATCACGTGTCCTCCACACAGACGTCTACGTGGTTAAAAAAAAAAAAAAAGAAGTTTGAGTGCGACAGGATGCCTCCTTCTACTGAAACCTTTTATTCGGACTGAAAATACATTTTTGGAGGAGAGGGAACAATTTCACATAACTGTTTAAAGCTTTTGATGGCGAGTCTGTTTGGGTGAGTAGCAGTATCAAAGCCTGAATCCGGAAAATGTGCTCAAGCAGAGGAAGGAAGACAGTCAGAGAGAAGGAATGCACTGATAAAGGGAGGACTGGGGCTGGGCTGCGTTCAGGAAGTGAAGAACGCAAGGGTTTGATAGAACTGTACAGTACCAGCAGAATCAATGATATATCAGGTAAATCCATGCAAGTTATGAGACCAAACTCTGTAAAAAGAAATCCTAAATTTGTGCTTCTGCAAAAAGCTTTTTTTATTTTTTTTTTTTATTATATTAGCGCATTATATGGCATATTTCTGTTCAGGGTTTTCTTTTCAAAGCCTTTTATAATTTCGAACATGCTGCCAGGTGACCCTCCTACAGTGGAGTTTGGCTTAAGTGTCTGAGCAGGTATTGTATATAGGGCTTATTAATCTGCTTTTATTTAAAAAGCTGAATAAAATACTTCGAAAGGACTTAAATTCAGGTGAAAATTAGATTGTCAAAAATCACGTTTGCAGTGAAAATATTCCGTTGTTTCAAAATAAGAGTATTTAAAAAAGGAGGAAACCTGCTGGTACACCTCATGAGGAAGTCAGAGTCAGAGGACGAGGTCAAAGGTCAAGGTACTCACTGGTTTCTTGAGGAAAAACACGGACAGAGCTCCGATCAGAGGCATGTCCCCCAGCAGAGGCTCCATCACCACTCTCATCGTTCCATGGAGCTGGACAGAGGAAAATAAAAAAAAGTTAGGAAAAAGTCAGAAGAGTTTTATTAGATTACATGACATGCATGTCTTTAGAGATGGTCACTGCGTCAGATCAGGCGATCACGGGGCCTCTTTTGCTGCTGTAAACCAGGACGTATGTTGGGTTACGTATTGCCAGAGACAGGCTTCACACAGGTGGATAGATGTTGCCAAACTTGGTGCGAAAGGGAAAAAAAATATTGTGAAATCGAGTCCTTCCTCCCAGGCCTCGTCGGTAGGGCTCGGTGTTGTCCGATTATACTGTACCCCCGAGTTTCGGTACCACTTCCCAAAACACTGCGTTTCAATACCCAATTTTGAGAAATATAAACTATTTCTTGTTTTATCAAAAGAAGAAAAATGTCTCAAATTGTAAACGTTTAAAACACAAGCAGTAACGTGAAAACTCTGCCTCAATAGAATATTCTAAAATTGCGAAAAACTTTGATTTAATCAGAAACTATCTGATCAGAGAACAGGAATCTGAAGAAGTCCGATTTCAGGACTTTTTTTGAAACACTCCGTGCATTGAGGTCAACCCTCACGGGACGTTCTAGACACAACTTTAACCAGAAATGATCGTTTTCCCGAAGATACACGGAAATGTTTCTGGTGGGTCCATGCAAAGAAGCAAGAAGAAAAACAGTCAATTAATCGGAAAATCTGTTATTAATCTGTTATCTGTGAAAAAAATCAAACACAAGAATGACGCCTTTCGACACGCTACACAGTATAAAATGTCAAACTGTTGTGTCCCACACTCCCTTTTACTTGTGTTGGATCACACCATTATTAGGATATTGTACAGTCTGGTCTCCGCTTCATAAATCTACCGGCTAGTCTTTATTTTGATGCTCTATCCTCAGTTAATTTATTTATTTTAAATCCAAAGCGGGACACGTGCTTTTCAAACAAACCTTTGTGGTACCAGGAGTCAAGAGGAGGGAAAATCTGCACTCAAATCAATCATCAATGCATAACATTTAAAAGCAAAAACGATTACAAGAAGGAGCAAAAAAACACATTACACTGATAATTCTTCAGAAAAGGAGTGAATGTTTCCCCCGACAGAGCTTTTTTCATTATAAAGTCCGCTGCAGTGACTCAAACCTCAGATATGTAGACTGCCCGTCTGCAGCACCAAATTTGGTCGTAGCTCACTCTGAGTAATCAAATACCAACATTTTGCTCATCAAAATGGGTGCAGCGGAAAGATTGAAGATAGCCTTTCATTTTGTTTATCCACGCCACCCTCCTGCCTGAAGGACGACGCTTTATAAATCATGTGCAGCAGATTATTTGTGTCAGGACGCATTTGAGCAGCAGAAAAAGAAAAAAAAAGCAGAGGGTTGATGAAGTCTGACATTTAATGGGAAGAAAAACTCTTTAAACGTCTTTGAGAGTGACTCATCATTCATGATAAGCTCTGTGTTGACATCTTCGGCGACTGAACTACTTATTTCTTCAGCAGCCTATGAAAAAGCTGACACACAAATGCAAATATTGACTCCTCGTACATGCAGCAGCTTCTCTCTGTAAATCGTCCCCACTCCTCTCTCCACTAACTTTCTCTGCCTCCCTTTTCTCTGATCTCTGAACAGTAAATATGGCCTGATCCTCTGCCAACAGCCGAGTGGATAACGTCTCCTTTATCAGTCCTGTGTCAACACATTATGTAAAAGTGTCTCTGGGGAGGTCATGGATGCCACCAATAACATCTGTCTGAAAGTACCGTCTCATGCAATCCTTTTATTGTCTTCCTTAATGCATGGATAGGTTTTTTTTTTGTTTTTTTTGTTTTCTTTTTCTCTTTTATTTCATTTTATTATATTTAATAGTATTGTTGTCTTTATGGAGCCTTCGAGCTAAAATGATTTCACACGATTGCTCTTGTATTACTGGAGTGACAATAAACATCTTGCATCTCTTCAAGATTGAATCCTCTCTAGCTTCATAAAAATGAATATTAATACGCTTGTTCATGTAGTTTAGGTTTAAATATTTGGTGAAATATTGCACTGAATTGTTTTGAATTTACTATGTCATTTTGCTTGAGCATTTTAATAAGTTTGTTTTTGTATTTTTGTTTTATTTGACTATTATCTATATGTACAGTATCAGCCAATTTCCAGAAAATCTAGTCATTTGAGGACTTTTTCAACATTGTATTGACTAAACGTTAAACTAATAAATTAAACAAAAAAAACAAACAGATTATTGATATTGAACTTGAAGGCATCAGTTGCAACCCAAGCATTTTGTATTATTTTTGAATTTTTATGTCAGCTTTTCTGTGATAATATTTATTTCACAAAAACTGAAAAATAGTTTGCATAAAAAAAAAAACTAACTAGGGCTGCAACTTATGATTATTTTAATTATAAGTAAATATGTTGATTGTTTCTCTGATTGATTGATTATTACAGAAAAAAAAAAATAAAATCTGCAGCGAGCTCAATTGTCCTTCTTTATATTACCGGTAGCCCAAAGATATTCAATTAACAAAGATATAAAACAGAGAAAAACCTTCAAACTCTCACATTGGAGAAGTTGAAAGTTTCAGCCTGAAACCAGATGTATTACGCATTTCTGCCTGATGAATGACGTCAAAACAAATCAAATTCAAAATCAATTGTTGTAATTTTTGCTCGTTTTTTTGCCAATCAACTTTTTTAACTAATGGACTAATACTTTTTAGACATGACCTACCAATTCTTAGCGCGCTAACCTTTGCTCTGTGACCCTGTAACAAACCTGCATCGTGACACGGCGTAAAAATGACAAATAGCACTTAACACCGTACATTACACCCTGCATTCATACCTGTATACTTTTGATTCCAGCTCTGCAATAGTATTTCTTGATGTCCACGTCAATCTCTGTATTCCCGACAAAACTGAAAGGAAGAAAAATGCGTAAAAAGGATGAATATGAATGAAATATGAATATGCGATGGAAGAGAGAAGGAAATAAATATAATGTACATTCATGTCTTGCTTTCGTTTGTTTGGTTTTTTTTTTTAAAAAGAAAAGGCTGGTGTTACTCTATCATTTCAGTGTTAAAAAAAATCCCAAGCATCTAAAAAATATACGTTTTGTTTTTCTTGGCTCCTCTTTAATGTCCTAAAGCAGCGAAGGTTTTAACAAATGTTACCGAAACGAGAGTAAATAGTGCATTTTGGACCTATTTGCGCTGCTTCTTCCGTCATTGTTGGAAAAATATGGAAATATCACCGGCCTCATCCTTCACAAACTTAAGGCGATTGGTGGAAAAGCAAAGAGTTTGTGGACGTGAGAGGGCGGCTGTGTACCTGATCTGCAGGTCCATGATGACCTGCCTCTTGTCCACATTCTCGGTGTAAACTTTCACCCCGTTCACCCTCAGCGGCTGCAGAAACACACATATGACAAAGAGAAGTGAGCAAATCTCTCTCGAAATCTGACCAGACTCTGGATGGAAAAGCTTCAGAACATGAACACATGTAAACGTTTCACTCTGAAATGTGAGCAAAATCAAAAATGCTTTTTATGACGGAACACAGCTTGGAATAAAAAGCTGTGGAAGTTCAACAGCAACAAAGTAGACAGAAATAGAAACACACCAGTAAAAGGTCTGAACACCTACACTTTGACAGAAGCTACGAGCAGCAATATCACCTCGCATGTTTCAGCCTATTTAGTATTAATACTTTTCTAAGACTTTTCCAAATCGTACTACAATATTTCATATTTCTTTGTTTGGTTTTAGTGTTTCCACTTGGACAAGTGCTATAAAACGGAGAAGTATAAAATGTAAAATCACAGTTTTTCTTTAATTCTGAGCCTTTGGAGAACTTTATGTTTGAATTCAAACTCCTTTACAATAAAATACTGTACGTATTAATCAAAGGGAACTATACCGATGAATCGATTCAATGATCCAATATCATCGATATGTGAAAACATCCATACATATCATCGCCTTTAAGACACGCTTTATTTTGAAATCTTATTTCACTCGCTTTCTGTGAGTTGATAAAAATGCAACCGATCGTTTTAGATGATGATAAATCGATCGCAGACTTTGTGACAGTCGTGTTGTTATCTCGTCACCTTGTCGCCCATGTCGATCTTAGTGAAGCAGAAGGAGCTGAGATGAGGGTTGGCAGCCTTCACCGCCGGCTCGATGGTCTCTCTGAACAGCTTGTCCACAAACTGGCAGATGAATGGCCACATCTGCTTCACCGTCTGAGGGAGGGAGGGACAGAGAGAGAGAGACAGAGAGAGACAGAGAAAGAGAGAGAGAGAGAGAGACAGAGAAAGAGAGAGAGAGACAGAGAGAGACAGAGAAAGAGAGAGAGAGAGACAGAGAGAGAGAGACAGAGAGAGAGAGACAGAGACAGAGAGAGTTAGACAAATAGATCACGTCTACATCCCACATGTTGATGCCAGGCAGAGTGGAGACCTGATGGCTCATTCTCAGTAACATTGTTAGTTGTTGATTTCCATGACACCGCTATTACAGGTCACAGTATTTATTCTACGGTACCGTTACAAATTTTACATTCTGTTTTATCTTATTCCATTTTATTTGTATACATTTGCTCTTATTCCTGCATTGTAATTGCACCATTATGTCTCTTGCACCATTTTATTGCAATATTTTACTTCTTTTTTGTGTCTTAAATATGCGGCATGTTGCATCGTTGGAGGGATTTAAGATTTAAGATTAGTGTAGCTGTGGTGCACGGGCTGTCGCGATGCACCAGTATTGACAATTTAAAAATGAAATATTAATATCGTGTTAATAACACACGTATGATAATATCTCTTTGGCAGATTTTTTGTTTATCAATTCCATCTGGTTGCTAAAAATGACACACTCTGCATCTGTAAACGACCATAAAAGACAACTTGGAAACCACCATGTGAGGACAGGTTTGGATATTAAAACGAGATTTTCCAGTTCATCAAACATCCATTAACTTCTAACTGGAAGTGCAGCTGGACATTCACAGTAAGTGGTGCTCCTCCACTTCTCTCCAACTGTCTCCACCTCCCTCCGTCTCTCTCCAGGGAGATGGCAACTCTGCATCAGGGTCTAGCGGAGCTCCACATTCAGATTCTATTTATATCCCTGTGTGCCTCTGCTAGCTAACAAGCTAACAAGCTAACAGCACCTGATGTAGAGCAAACCAGTGGGAGATGAAGTTAATGAGTGTGTGTGTAAGTGTGTGTGTACCTTATTCAGCCACTCCACTCTCTCCACATCCGGATAATGGACCTGGAATAAGAGACAGAAAGAAAAGTGTTAGAATTGTTATTTAAATTCCCATCAGTGCCCTAATTTTTATTTATTTTTTTTAGGTCAAATTAAGTCACATTTCTCTTGCTTTCTTTTTTCCTGTGATTTACCTCATGGTTTTCTTATGTGACTAAAGTGCAATTGCTACAATAACAGTGTTAATAAATACAGACGAGGCCTGAATCTAAATCCATCGTGGTTTCATCCAGTGGCAGCTCATGTTGTAATCGACTTAGGAAAGAAATGCTGAATTCTTGTCAAGTGTCGCAAACTTCAGTCAAATTCCCAGACTCTCCCTTTCTAGACTACACTTTTAAAAGGCCTAATAGCCTCAAACTGCAAAGAGCAGCGAGATAAATGTATATTTTACATGTTCAGCAGCTGTCATTGAAGGCAAAAAAAAAAAAAACACAGACAGAGATCATTAAGTAGGTCAAAAGGCAGAGCCATAGTTGCCAGACAAAATATGATAAGAAATAGTGTATTTGTCCCTAGAATCACTGCGTCGCATCCTTTTCCTTTATTGAGATGACGTACCAGTTTATTAGGTACACCTAGCTAAAGACAAATTCAGCAAAGTGCATGTAAAATAACATAATAATGTCATGTTCCACCCCACTTATATCACCCACAGACTTGGAATATCTTTTAACCACTTGGATCAGACAGGCGTTGAGCTGAATGCTAACACATCTGGCTACCTGAGAGAGGAGAGTCTACAAAACCACAGAGGGATGCAACCTGACAGGAAGTCACACACAGACACACATAATGTGGAGTACATGTGCATGGGGCCATAAACACAATGCATAAACAATTGTGTACGAATGCTTCCTCAATTCACTGTTTTCCATTCTCTGGAGGATGCCGATGTCCACAGCAGGTATTACAAATACAATTGGAAGTCTAAATGATCTAGTAAAATGAGAAAAAAATAACATAAAAATGTGTATGCAATATATCAAAACTTCTCACAAAAAGCAAAAAAAAAAGGTCTGTGTAAAAATATATACATTTATGTACTTAAATTAGATTAAGTTTGTTTTCAGTCACCATTTTCAAGTTCAATTTCAAGAGTTCACGTGTCTTGAATCAGTGAAGTTTTGAAATATACATTTTAGTCTAATATTCTGTTATAATAATAATTTAAAAAAATTCTTGTTAACATGGAATCATTTGGTAAGCAATAATAAGAAGATAAATATATGATTATAACTAAGCTGGTATTTCATATATTACTTATCAGCCAAATTAAACAGAAAAACTAATAAGTAAATGCAGAAAATGCAGTAGAAAAATATCAAAGATACTGTATATCTGAGGTCATTTAGAGATGTACTTCTCAAAACATATATCAGGGATTCTTATAGAAAATGTATTTGTTCAGGATATATGTTTATGTAAAAAAAAAAGAAAGAATATTTGCCGATGAATTTACCATGAGAAGCAGATTGATTTTTTGTCATGGTGGCAGTAATACACCGCCGCCGACTAATTGTTAACTAATATTTCTTTAAAAAAGTGCCTCTCATGTGTGTCTTTAACTTTAAGTTTCAACTTTGGTGTAAATGACATTTCCTTTAAAACAACAAAGACGAAAAGAGCGTCGCCACAACATATAGAAACAACAAAGCTGCAAAGTAATAGTGGGAGTAGTAGATGCACAAAGTAAGCACAAACGTCTTATTTTTTTGACTTCCATTTGAACACCTTCTAGTGAGATACCGTTTCTTCATCATACAGACATCACATGCACCGAGAACAGCCACAAAGCAGAAGGTTAAAGCTGCATCATTTATTATCACGAGGTCCAAACTCGAGTCTGGAGGACGTGGAAGTCAAAGTGGAACGTAACCAAACGTGTAAATGAGACACTTGTTGGCCGTCTGTGTTTAAACTGGGAACACTGCAAGCTTATTCAAGGTTGGATAAACCGGAGCTGCGGCAGATCTGTTGCCGTGATCTGTGCTTTGGTCGGTACCTGCACTAATCGCCGCAGTCAGCTGCACCAGCTGCATCTGTTGCAGACTAAAAACAAAAGGAGTTGGAGGACGCGGAGGAAAAGGAAGGAAAGAATGACTCATCTGTGCAATAAAACAAGCAGCTGCAGAGAACAATGTTCTCCCCTTTTAGGGTCCACAACAGTTAGACACAAAACAGAAAATCTAAAAGTATGGAGGAGAAGAGGAAACAAAGCTGATACAGAGATAACAGAGAGAGAGAGAAAATAAATGAGACTGAGGGAGATGAACAAGACAGTGGTTTAAAAAATGAATTTATTTCATGATGCAGAATACTATAGCCTATAGAGTGGCAAAGCAAGGAAACTGATTCATTTCCTCAACAAAAAAAAAGATGTGGGAACATTTCTCTCTTTTTAGAGCAACAATGGCACTGCATTTTATAAGGTTTTTTTATATATATTTTTTTTTTAATATAAAAGGTCATTCATTCCTGGGCTCTGAGCAGAGAATCTGAAAGCTTTTAGCTCCGTCTGCACCGGAGGAGCAGCAGCTACCTCTTCCACAAGATTTCCTTCCAAATCTGCAGCCATGGCTCAAGATGCAAAAACGCAGCGTTGAGGCCTCTTGAAACGTCGCAAAGTTACTTTAGTTCCAACATTATTCCAGGTAACATGCTACATCGAGTTTATTAAATCTATTCTATGGCTAAAACTGACATGTGATGTTAATTACTATCGACTTCATTGAAAGACAAACTTCAAGAGGAAGAATATTTCCTTCTTCTTGTCCGAAATGTTGACTTTTTTACTGTAAACGTATATACACTGGTGTTCGAAAGTTTGGAATTAGCCGTTGTATTCATGTTTTTCTTCTTTTCTTTCAATAATGGCTATTTCAACAGAGATAAAATAAAAAATAATAATTCAGACATCAAATGTCCCCGCATTGTTGCATGACAGGGGAGTAAACTGTTAAAACCTATATTTAGAAATTTGTTTTCCAGTCCAGAAAAGTGTAATAACCTAATGCTAACCCTAGACTAACTTTACATTTCTAGTGTTAAAGCGACACGTCGCCTGTTAATTCCAGCTTGTTAGAGGCATAAATGTGCACTTGACACTGAAACAGGAACCGGTTCCTATTTAAATCTGCACACATTATCTTTGTCATATCTTTGTCTCTTTCTGCACAAGCGCGTTTTGAACGCTAGTGTATATTTATACATACAAGCTAATGGAGCCAACACTGAGGATATCGCTTACAGAACAAATTGAAATGGGAATACAGAACAGGGGAAAAATGCTTCCGGAAACGTGTGTGTGTGTGTGCGTGTGTGTGTGTTTCTCTGTGTCAAAGCGTGCCCAGTAGGTGAGTCTCACAGTCCAACTATGTCACAGCTGTTTGGAAATCCTAACCTCCCTTTACAGCCACACCCCCAATACAATGCATATGTGTGTGTGTGTGTGTGTGTGAGAGGGGTGTGGAGAGGATGAATAATTCTGTCATGTATTTCTGGAATTTATTCATTCCAACTAAGAAATTTAAAGATTTTGAATGCATGTCCTGTCACTGCCTGCCGACTAAAAATCTATGTTTAACTTCTGACAAAAAGACCCAGATCAGTCAGCTCAATCAGCTTCTCCTCAAACTGCAGAAGACGTTAAAAAGGTAGAGAAACAGGAGACCTATGTGACGAGACGGCTTCATGCTGACAACTATATTTAGACTCAGAGAGAGAAACAGAGAGAGAGGCAGAGAGACAGAGACACAGAGAGAGCGAGAGAGAAAGATAGAGAGAGACAGAGAGAGAGAGACA
>CALSCE010009779.1:17421192-17449626 GCA_943593645.1 Bovichtus variegatus
ACAGAGAGACAGACAGAGAGACAGACAGAGAGACACACAGAGAGACACACAGAGAGACAGACAGAGAGACAGACAGAGAGACAGACAGAGAGATAAGAGCTGTGCGGCAGGAGAGAGATCAGTGGTGGAAGTCTTTCTTTTTGCTTTATTGTGCTGAAGGTGCAAAGACTAGATTTTGATGTTTAATAGATTTCGACTCGTTGTACAGCCGCAGTGAGTCTGAAGATAACTGCATACCTTTGCTTATGTACGTTATTTATAGCCTAATTCCAGTTGAAGTTAATGCACAATTTTGCCTTTTAAATGGTATATAAAAAGAACACTCATCAAAATCAGCAGTGCTGCGTTATAAAGCCGTAGATCAAAAATAAAATATTCTCTTAAAATCTTTCTAATTTCACTGGGCTTTGCTTTTATTCCTAGAACTAAAATGAATGTGGCTCCAGAACAAGGGGCTGTTGTGCAGACAATTCACGCAATCTTATTTTTAAGATTTGAAAAAGTAACTGTCAATATGCCTCGTCAGTATAACATAAATTAGCATATTTATTTTAAACAGCAGGCTCCGTTCTAAGACGTTTTGGCAAGCGAAACATATTATCGATTCAATTGAAAACTGCTTATGCTGCTGAAATCGACGAGCCTTTCTCAACCAGAGCCTGGCAGTAGAACTGCTGAAAACTGAGTATCTGTAGCCAGATTTAAAGTTGTTAAGACTCTGGAAGATCCTCAAGCTGAAAAATATTCCCCGGTTTTAAAGTTTATAGTAATCATTCAAGGGTGCAAAATCTAATAAAAAAAACTAGCTTATTATTCGATATCTAACATCTGGCAAGCTGCAGTAAACAGCGTCAACATTCAAATGTCACATAGAGACTAAAAGCACGGCTCACTGTGACGTACCCGACCCCTAAAATGTCTCTTTCTAAACCTAAAAGAAAAGTTTACCTGGAGGACATATAGATTGAAGAGCGATGGACAACGGATTCACTTTTGTGAAGTTTTATGGGACTTCTCCCTGCTTTCATCTGCAATTTGCCATCCTCCAGTAACACCATTTTACATTGCATTTACTTAAGCATGCAAAGCAGTCCACTAAAGGAGTGGAGAGACTCGAGCTGGGAGTGCATGAAGTAGAGATTTCTTGTTGCAAGAAAGACTTTGGATCGACTCCAGCACACTGGATTTCTATTACAACAATGAGTTGTTTTGAGGCAGTTTTTGGGGGTGTTTACATCCACTTTTAAGTGAAGATCGTAGCACTTATACGCTTTTTTATCCTTGGGGGGGTGTGCACAGTATGAAAAAGGGCAATGATTTTGCACTCAGTTCAACAAATGTGGACGTAAACACCCCCACACTTTAACCTAATGGTCATCATTCAAATCCAATGTGCTGGAGAAAGGACTTACGGACTGGAGGTGAAAGCAGGACAGGCACAGCACAAAGGCCTTTCTGTTTCTGCACATTGTTTCTTCTCTGTGCTGTGGAGCAGAGCCCAGCCCTTTGGCACATCAAAAGACCAGGGAAGCCCCACCCATGCCATGTCATACGAGAGAGAGAGAGAGAGAGAGAGAGAGAGTGAGAGAAAGGGAAGAGACGGTGGAGAGAAACAGCTACACTGCGGTCGAAGAAGTAACTTTCCATGTCGGTCTTTTAAAAAGGCTGATGACACAGCCAGACTGGTTGAAACCAGGTTTCTAACATTCAACTGTCAAGGGAAAAGGTTTAGCCGAGTTGGATTGAGCTCTTTTCAGTACCACCCAGCTTTATATACAGAGTTACACACACCCACACCTCTGACTCAAACACTGACATAATTCATGTGAAGGCTTCCAAACCCACATACAAACCGCAAAATACTCAAGATGTCATACTTTTCGGTTTCCTTCCATAAGTGAAAACGCTAAAAACATATGCAGACCTCAGTGTAACAAAGATATTTTTAACCAAAAAAAAAAACAAAAAAAGAAAACACCTCAAAAGTTCCACCTACTAGCGCTTCCTGAGCTTCTGGCGTTGAACGCTCAAAAAAAGCTAATAAAATAAAATGGATATCAAGTTCTGATACAATTCTTAATTTAGTAAATTAGGGGATCACTGAAATGTTTTAATGATATATTAGACTTAACTGTTAAAGTTAAATATCAAGTAAAAATACTAAACAAGCCATGCGCACCTTTTTTTTTTTTTTTTCTGACATGTAGACAGCATTTTATACTCCGGAAAACTTGTGGTGGGTACTTTTTTTAATTTGTATATCAAATAATTAGTTGATTTATCTGAAAAAATAATTGAGTTATTGGTGTAAATAATGGCATCAATTAGGCAGCCCTAAATGCCCTGGGGCATACCTGGGGGCAAAATTTACTTTTTTGTCCACCAGCCAACCTCACTAGATTACCATTGTTTTTATATAGCTATTTGCATATTTTACCAGCCTTTGGCTAATTTTGTGTCCAGTCTTGGGGAGGGAACGGATTTGCATTTCACTGATGGCACATGCTTGTTTTGGTTTTGTCCCACTTTCAATTCTTCTGATTGGGTTAAATGCGATCAAAATCAATCCAAAGCCAATTAAACTCGACTGTAGTTGGTATTAAAGTACTGATACTAAACATAAGAGTCCTGATGACCAAGTGGAAGAAGACCCATATAACATACTGTATACTGTAACCGCAATGTCCATGAAAATGTTTTTAAAAAAAGAGATAAAACCCCTCTAAACAAATGTCAAGTAACCCTGCACACTGGCCACATACATCCTTTGTGCTGATGGGAAACATTCCTGACTCAATATCAAATATCACTTCTTGTGTTGTGTATACTGCCACAGGAATGTGGTTTTAGTATATAAACCTGTGGCCTCTATTCTGCAGGCCTGTACCTCCTGTCATGCATTGCTAATTACATTAAGAGCTTTAAAGGTTGCACAAGGGGGTCTCGCTCTGCTTATCTTTGCTCTGTTTGTCACAAACTTTATGATTCTTCCCGCTCATATGCATCAAAGGATTAAAGAGCATCGAGTAATCCTGGATTATTGACTGCATGAAAACAAAGACAGCGTATGGCTTCTTTCAATGGCACAAGTAGCATAGAAAGATGATGTGATGCTTGATAACATAAATAGCAGAACGTGATGAAATTAGAATGAAAAATGTATTTAAAAAAACAAAGGATGGGAAATGTGTTTTTTTTCCTTGCAGTGTCGTGACTTTATATTCATTACATATCAAGTTGTGAAGTCTCTTCACCCGTTTATTATACTTTAATTTTGACACCACGAAATGTAGCAGCCTTCAACTCTAAACCACATTATATTTGGCTGCAAATAATGATTATTTTCTTTATCCATTTATCTGCAGACTATCTCCTCATTGTTTGGTCAATAAAGCTTTTTTTTTTTTTTTTTTTTTTTTAAGTGAAAAATAGTCCAAGGTGTCGTCATCAAATGTTTTCTTTTGTAGGAACAAAATGTCAGACCAGACAAATCCTTACATTTAAAAGCCTGGAACATTTCTGGAATGTGTGCTTGAAATTGATGACGGTTAATAATTAAAAAAATATTTTTTCTTCTCGGGAAACAATAGAGTTCGGGGGGAGCTACTAAGTGGACATGGATTTTTAAATTTTTTTGCCAGACTACTGTTTCCAAGATCAAAATTAAAATGTTTCTACCGATTTAGTGAAGAACTTTTTTTTTTTATTAATAATTAATCTTATAGAATACATTACTAGTCCATTCATTGAAAGAATAATCAATAATGAAAATAATTGCTGCCATAATATACTTTTATTATAGCGGACAAAGAAATTATTTGAGCGTTATGTACTAGTCAAACTGTAAATAAAAGTATTTCCTTCAGAAATTCCTAATAATTCCTATTGAATTATCTACAGTGTATGACCAACACTTGTTTACTTGGCCAAATTATTAGGTATAACAATGTGTTTATATACAACAATTGCCCCTCTACACTGCTGCCTTGAGTTACATCTTCACTTTTAAAAAACAGGTTTTCAACACTGTTTAAAACGCCTCTTTGGTGGTAAACACACGGTCCACTTTTGATCTTTAAAAGTCGTCAGTTATCCGTGTGTCCAGGGATTTTCCTGACCCATGGCCCGACACGGTCCTCATTTAGACTCTGCAATATAACTTTAAATACTCCAGAACGTTTTATGGACGTGCAGTGATAAATCTGTAGCATTACCTCAGGCATGCTTGGCCTGGTAGTTATGAGCCGCTGCCCACACTGCTCATCAAGCCTCATTCTTGGCATATTTGCTGAGAGAGCGAGCCAAGACGACGGGCTCCACCAAAATCCATATTTCAGGGATTATCACAGTTGGTTATTTCTTGCGAATACACTGCAGATGTGGTTCATTTTGTGGATTTTCTTTTTACATATACACCGAGTATGAGATTCTATACAGCATATGGCTTAACATCCATCGAGTTTGCCACTGAGCAGATGAAGGAAAAAATTAAGTTATGTTTATCATGACAATAAAATTCACTGAAACGGCCAGATAAAAATGTACTTTTGGCTTCCTGATTCAACAAAGCAGAGTGTAAAATTTGCACTGAAAAAGTAAAACCTTCCACCACTGGCTCAAAAGGAAAATAAAAACTATGTATTCTTAACATTTCTTTAAATAAAACAAAGAAAACATTTTATAAACAAATTACTGCTTAACTTTAGAGCTAAAGTGATTGATTGACAGACAATTTTGCAGCTAAATACCCATTTATAATTACCAAACATGTACCAAACACTTTTATTTTATTACAAACTGAATATGTTTGGGTTTTGGAGTGTTAATTGCACAAAATAATATTTTAAAGGCCATTTTCGACTATTTTTTGGGATTTTATAGACTTAAATTACACTAACCCCAACACTTAACTTGACCATCAAAGTACAAAGTAAGTATAAATACATTTCACTCTGTTGAAAATACCTCTTGGACTGGGGGACCACGTTAATCTCTTCATAATCTTTGAAGATCACAATCACCGGCTCTTTTGTTTGGGCAGATTACCAAAAGCATCAACAGCCACTTTGACAGGACACTAACCAGACATTTGAGATTTGATTATTTTCATTTGTAGGGAATTACTTCAGTTTGTCAAACTTAAGTAAGTGGAAGTGTTCGTATCATAAACAGCGGTCACAGAGTGTCTCAAGTAGGGCTGAAACAATTAGTTGTAATAGAGATTATCTTTTTAAATATGGAGCATTGGGATTAGTTATTAGACTCTTGGTTGGACAAATTTAGAATTTTGAAAAGTTTGAAGACTTCATCTTGCACTCTGGGAAGTTGCGATTGGCAACGTAAAATTATTTCTAACAAATAATCTCACTACTGTACCAGCGAGTAACACAATCTGGCTCCTAATGAGGATTATTTCATGCTGACTCAGGGATTCTCTAAGAGCGTCTAATGGGTTTTGAGGTCAGTGTGACCGAGGTGAAAAAGATAAAGTATTGTCTGTGAGTGTTTCCCGGGGGTCAGAGTTCACCGCCGATTGCTTATGAGCAGGACACGTTAAACCTTTCGACATCCTTTCACTTACTTCCTTCTCAGGTTCCCTTTAATCAGGCAAACAATGAGCTGTCAATAAGCATTGTTTTGGTTTACACATACGAACATCATTAGGCATGTTGTTGTGGGTTAAAAAATTTTAAAAAAAGTCAGACCAAAAGATAAGCTTGCTGACTCGTAAACACCACGAACATGACAGCTGCACACTGTACTCGGCACTTTGGGCAGAGAAACAGAGACGCTGCAGGGCCTAGAGAGACGCGTTTTTGCATTGGACCCCGGGGCTGGTGCTGAGCACTGGGTTTCTCAAGGTCTTTGTGATGATGCCGGTGTTGATGGGACGCTCTGTGATGGGAGGGGGCTGTGTTTGGGTCTGGCTGGCTTCCCGCCATTCCAGTTTTTTCTTTTTGGAGTCATCAGCGATAAAAGAAACAAATTATTGCAGAATGGTCACCTCTTTATTACCGAGGCACAGAGTCCCAGCGTGAATCTCACAAGTCCGGGGAAGAGTGTCGTTTCCAGGTGTGGAAATGCTTCATAATAACAGAAAGTATATCGTAAAGACCAAATCACATATGCCATAGATCAAGTGTCTGCCGCTGTGAACAATAATATTCAACTATATTCTATAGATTTAAGTTGAAATAATTGATATGAACCAAACTCAACAATCCCAAATACAGAACTCACAATAGTAACTGGAAAAAGCTAAGACATTTGGAAATGCTCCTCTTCACTCAGCAGGAGTGCGTTTAAAAGTGCCACCAAATGTTGCACCAGTTATAGTACTGAAGCCAACTAATGCATACTGTACTTAGCAAATACATCTTTATAAGTAAACTAGTTTTCATGTCACTAATAACAAAGTCCACACACTCAGTGGCCACTTCACTTAACAGTTGTATTGAATTGGATTAATCACAGCATTTTCCACAAAATGCTAATTTATGCAGCAAATTGCTCCAATATCTATGAGCCCATTGATTATCTAAGGGTGAACTGAGGTTTGAATTTCAAGACTTGTGTAGACTTGTCCCCTTAAGTATCCCTTACACGTTTGTTTATTTCAGGAAGCATGGCCATCATACTGAGCTAATGTCTTCCATCCATTGCCCTGCTCTAAAAAAGCTTTCGGGAAACCATTCTGCTCTTATTGAGCTCCGCCAAAAGAAAATCGGTTTCAGAGTTAGCTCTGACGTCCAAATGTTACTGGTTTGTTCACATACATCCTATGAGTAACCTGATGGGAACTAGTCATTTTTGTAGGATGAGCTTCCACATGTCGAGACGGGAGAATGAGCAGACAGAGAGAAAGAGAGAATGGCAGCTATGTTGAAGGCGTGTGGCCAGTTGGCCTCCTCCTTCTTCACACTGGTTTTCTAATTGTGGCTCAGGGAAACTTGACTGCACACTGACAGGCAACCACACTAAGGGGATGAACACAGAAAGTGAAAATTAGAGCAGGTTTGATGGCTCTCCTGCTTTAGCAGTGCCAGCCCTCGGGAGCTCCCTGGGCTCAGAGGCCATGTGTTAATTATTCATTGAAGACTCCCAACAACACCTTCAGGTGCTTCGCAGGTTTGAAATGATCAGAAAGAGTCCAGCAGATTAGATCCTGGAACTGATAGGAAGCTTGTGTGCAGAATGCGCGACCTTTCCAAAAGGCTATTTATGAGAACCCGCAATTACAAGCAACAAAGTTGGTTTTGTACAGTGGATTAAAAAGAAAGTGTCAGAATATAAAGTGTCAGAGGTGATGCTTCTCTTTATCGCCGGTTTCCCTGATGGCCACCATGTTGATCTTCGAGACCACAGGACCACCACTGGACCATCGTAGAAATATCTTCCAAGACTGATTTTTATTAATAATTAATCCAAAAAGAATGAAGTAAACTACTGCAAAACTTCTTGGGCAACTTATGTTCTCCCATTGCTGGCCAGTATTTGGCAAACACTTCTCTATTTGTTGCAAGCTAAACTCCCCAAAAACTGCTTTTTTCCACCAATAACATGATTACAGTTGAGTGTACAGTTGATTTTCTTGTATCTGTATGGAGCACTTACATCGGTTTGGCTCATTTGAAGCTATTGTACTGCACTTAAAATGATTTCCCCTGATTGAAGCTAATGTACTTGCAGGATTCTTGCTGTTCGTAGTTGTATCCTCATGGTTGTTTGCACTTATTGTAAGTCGTTTTGGACTAAAGCGTCAGCGAAACGAAATGTAATGTGTAGCTAAAGCTCTCCGTGCAGTTTCAACACCTCACACTGAAGGGTTTGAAAAGGTTAAATCACCAACCCAAACAAGGAAATCACAGGCTTCCCGGTCTGATCCTTTGATTTCATTGGATTTGGAAACATACTCAAGAAAAGGGTGTTCTGTCTGTGGCGTTTCTTCTTAAAGTAAGGAAGTAGCATAGTGCTATCCCAGGTTTCCCTAAGTGAAAAAAAACCATGTTTATTTTGAATGGAGACAAACTATAGTTACATTTTGGCCGTGGCAGAGAACTAAGTTATTTGGCATGCAAACTGTCAATGTTGACATCCTATACTTGATGCCTGCTGGAAGAACAGCCAAAGGGAAAGGTGAAGCTTGAAACGCTTGTAATAAACGCTGGAGGACTTACCCAGGGTGGCAGCTCAGAGGTTGGCACACTCTGCCTCACCACTTTGTCCTCATGCTCCAGGAATGCTAAGGCACGGTTTATCCTGTAGTCCTTGCCGCCATGGTTTTTCCTCCAATAGAACAAGATGGCGAGTCCAATCAGAACCCAACTAAAGCTAAACTCAAAGTATCCCAAGACGTAGATCGGGAAGATTATGGCGAAAGTTTTGCCGAATTTCATCCACATTTGGGTGACATCTGTCAGAGAAGATTGTGACTTGTCGTCCAGGTCTTCTGGAGAAAGAGGCGGCCCTATGTTGGAGCTCACTGGGGTATCGGGCGCTCCGACGGGTCCGTTCACCTTGGCTCCTGGTGCCGCCGAACCCTCCATCTTGTTACTCATTTCACCACTGGAAAAACATTTTCACAATAGCAAATGTTAGAGTCTTGACTCACACACAGCAACTTACAAAGTGGCACCATCAAGCCCACAAGATGTTTTTTTTTTTTTTTTTTTTTATCTCTACAGGTCAAAGGTCAAACAAATACACCACAGACATGCCGTTGTTATACCCTAAGATATACAATAAGTATATAGAAATGCGCCAAAAAAAAGAGGGAAAAAAAGTATAATATAATAAAGAAAGCAAGACAAGCAATCACTGAAAATCTCAAAATTTGAATGCATCTAAATTATTAGTATATAAAAAAGGCTACCACAGATAGAAGGCCTACCCCAGACTGAGGCTCCATGTTACAGTGATTCCCCTTCAACAAGTCTGCCGTAAAAAGTTGGAAACATGTAAATGACTAACACAACCAAACAAATCCACAATAAACCTAAAGATTACTTCATTATTGTATCTGTTTACTACATAAAAATACTACTCGTTCGGTCTCCACAATGTTTTCACAGACTTTATAGCATATCCATACATGCCGAGCTGTTATTTCGGTGTCTACCCTCTTGTTTGTAGAGGACGTCATACGAAACTCCTTTGCAGAAATTTTAACTTTTTTTTACCTGGGAAAACAATCAGCAGTACGAACCTGAAAGGTTGGAATTTACTATATTGTGCGAAACGATTTGAACTACTCTCCAATTCGGCATCGGTCCAATACACCTACATACATTTTCTTTTGTAGAATTTCAACTTTTGAAAGTGCTTCAACAGTTGCCCCCGCAATCTCTGCCACCAAAACATACCGCCGTGGAGAGCAACGTAAAGTGTGAAGCGGTTATGAAAGTAAAGGTGCTATTGAAATATGTTTGGTTTGGTTTGGTTGTATGTATGCCGAATAGAAGAGCACCGATTACTTAATCCAAAATGTACTTATATCATTGGCTGCGATGCGTACACGTATGCCGCTAAACACATCAACTCTTAATTTACAGATTTTTTGAACGGAGTCCGTCGTGACGTTCTCTCCTCAAAGTGACACGTATCGGGGATAGGACTTCACCACCAGCACTGCGTAAACCAAACACCAGCGAAAAAACAACTTATTTCTCTACGCTCACAGCTGAGTAAGCAACACACTCACCGGTATCGACATTCGCTCTTTGTTGAAAAAATAAACTAAAATTCACTTCACCAGCCCAGTCCACAGCATGCCGACCATCTAAGCTTGGATAACCCTATCTCCTCTTCAGTACATCTTGCTGTGAGGGCGTCCAGTCCCTCTAAACCAGCCTGCAGGAAACTGTCATCGCGGGAAAGAGGTCAGCCTCCGACAGGGAGGGAACTTCAAAACACAAACGCAGCAGCAGACCTAGGCGCCATCTTGCGGCGGGAAAAATAAGGTTTCTACTCCATTGTCAGTTTTCAGAGTTCTAATGTCAATTTAGAAAAAAGGAAAACATTTTGGGAAAAATGGAAAATAAATTAAAAATAATAATACAGTTTTAATTTCAGAGTTTAAAAATGTAACAATTTTAACATTTTAAATTGTAAAAATGTTAATGTTAATATATATATATATATATATATATATATGTATATATTAATATATATATATATATATATTATTATATATAATATTTTTTTTTTGTCTGTTTGTTTTTTGGTCTGAGTAGAGAAAAATAAGTGAAATTGCCATTTCTTGTTTTTAATTTAAATATAGTTTATAAAGATTTTACGAGTAAAATAGGGGTTTCAGTTCAAGTCTTTTGTTTTTTTATAATCTAAACCGGGTCTAAAGCGGAAAGTTGATTGGAAGAAATGAGAAATCGCCCCCTTTTCTATTTTCACAAAAAGAATAGGCCTAAAGGTGCCACAAACAGCATTTAGGGTTTTACTATGATATGTAGTTATTCAGATAATTGTTTAATTATCATATATTTTCTGTACATTTGATAACTGTACTGAGGTGTTCTAAAAGCCATGTTCACACTCCCAATAATACAATTGTTGTACTGAATCATTGTAGGCTTATTTTTATTTGTATTGTCCTAAAAGTAGTCAAATTTAAATATGGACTACTAACCATGTGTAGTAGAATTAAAACACAATGTTTCCCTTATCTTTCTACATTTCTGTATGTGTTTCTCTCAAGCACAACTTAAAAAAATATATATATACAACAGGTCAACGCCACTTATTCAATCAGGGACACAAACTTTGACCTTTGACCATTTCATCCTATTTGTTGCCTGTAATGTTGGAGCCTAATCTACTGTTAACCTCATTGTAATTTAAAGCGTAAAAGTATTTAGTATGTAAAATTCAAAAAGAACATCATGAAGTGAACTCTATATTAATTTAGAGCAGATTTAGAGCAGCGCTGACACAGACTTGGATAGCAGATAGTTTGCACAGAGGGCATTTCCCCACTAGATGTCATGGTGGTGTTTATGAACTGAGTATAACTCCACATCAAAGACAGCAAATTAAATTCTGAGAAAAAAGGGGGAACGAGCAGTGTCATTAGATATAAAGTGAAGTCGTGAAACACTCAAAAAAAAATGTTTCTATTGCAATAGGCAGTAGTGGAGCAGCAATAAGAAGTCTTGACTAATAATCATTTACTTTCTTACACTTTTTTCACAGGAAAACAAAAATGAACTCCAATAGTTATTGTTATGTCGCAGAATGAACTCAACTCACCAGAAAGTAACCAATTAGATTGTTTTTTCTACTCAAATGTTAAATGAGCGTTGCAATGTACAGGACAACAATCAAAACAGTCAAATTTATTTAAAACAAAATCACTTGATTGTTAAACATTTAAGTCTTCCTTTTCTGAGAGGTGCATGTATTAAAATAAGAACAAAAACAATGTTTAAAAAAATAAAAATAAACACTTAAATTATGAAAAAGAACAGAAAAACTCACACTTATAATTTGCTGAAGCAGGAATGTGTCCTTCCTCTTGAGAGCCCACTTATCTTACGCTCCTCAGAAACCACTCTCCTTTCCAATTAGTAAGAATAATATGGCATGAATGAATTAGTGTCCATGCATGTGGATAATGAGAAAAGGAAAAAAAGTACGATTGTGTGCTTTTGTATTTTGATGCTTTAGCTCAATTGTTACTTAAACTGTCACGTCAATAAAGCCACTTTGAACTGAACTGGAAGAGAAGAGGGGAAATAAAAAATGTAAAATCAGCAAAGTTTTGTGAAGTAACAAAAGGGGGGCTTTGATGTTATAAACAAATTGAAAACAGAAATGCAATGTGCATTCTCCTCATTTTTGCTATATAGAAAATGTATGTATGTAAACCTTGTTTTTGGTATTTGTAATATTTGTGACATATGACGAAATATAAGGTGTTTTTTTCCTGTGGTCTTTCCTCACGTGTCACATCTTCATCCGTGTCGACATTATTCAAAATATTTATGAAGGTTAAGTGGATTATCTGAGCGTCAAACTGATCTCTTTGTCCGACTCCCACAGGTACTCTGATGCTTACATGCATCATCTCACAAGAGACCAAATTACTGCGACGTCATGTTGAGTACGTGTATTGCTAAATTCTAAATATGACAGGGGATTGTTTTATTTTATAACGCTGGTATGTTCATCATGTTCATTTTTCTTTCTTGTCGGAAGCTATGCGCAGTCATGACAGTTGGAGAGATGAGGAGGAACAAGGTGTTTCCTAATATGAGGGTGGGAGAAGAACAATGTGCAGACACTAACGATCCCGTGTCTCCAGAGTGCTCAGGTAAGAGAAAAAGAAACACGGGGAAGATCTGAGGCAGAAAAGGATGGAATTCAGGCTCAAGGCCAAAAGACACATTTTACAGAAGTAAAAAAAAAAAAAACTGATTAGAACTGAAAACTCAACGCCTTTGGGACGCGCAGCAGTTTTAAGATAAGATAAGATTAGATAAGATAAAACTTTATTTATCCCGAGGGAAGTTGTTGTGCAACAGTTGCAATACACAGTAGGATACAGTATAAGATGCAAACATTTACAAAAATGTACAAATATTGCAAAATGTTTTATACAACATTTTAAAATAAGATGAGCTGAGATGGGGTAAGGTGCAATATTAAGGTGCAATATTCAGCAAGATGAGGTAAGGTGCAGTATTTGGCAAAATAACAACATAAAAAAAAGAATTACTAAACCAAAAGTATGAAGAGGGGAGTAAGCTACATATGAACCTAAATATGAAGAATGAAGATGATGAAGAGAGGAGAAAGAGAGAGACAGAGGACCTCAGGTCACTGCGTCGCCTCTGTCCATCTCACGACCTGAGGTGGATGTGTTGTAAAGTCTTATCGCCACAGGGAGAAAGGACTTCCTCTGGCGCTCTGTGGTGCATCTTGGTGGTGTCAGTCTGTTGCTGAAGGTGCTCCTGTATGAGGACAGCACATGGTGGAGAGCGTGAGAGTCATTTCTTCTTATGACACGGTAGCCTGCAGAGTGTGATGCATGCTTTTTACATCACATCCCACACCCCAGCAACATCTTCCCCACTTCTGTCTTTATGATGCATCCAACATATACTACTCAATAATACTGTTTTATTAAACCGTGGCTCTGTTGTGTGTCTATATCAGAGAAAGTCAAATCATCCATGTCGCTAAAAAACAAGTTTCGCTTATTAGAGAAAATGTATCAACTCTAAAATGGTATTGCTTTCCACCCCACAATCATATATACCAAGAAATAAGAAATGAGAAAGAATTAAGGCTCCATGATGGTTTCTTTCACTCTGTTTAAAGTATTTCTCACTCGTCATGTTGTTTAAATTCGGGTTTATACACAAGCCATAAAGCACTTGAATCAGTTGGACGGGGGAGCGACTACTTTACGTTTTCTGTCTGCACATTTTAATGTAGTGTTGACACTTTCGCCCACAGCCGGGCAGCTGATGGTCTCCGGCTTTGTGTAAATACGTGCCACTTCATCCTCGCTCTGCTTTCACAAGTTTACTGTAACCAAGACAGAAACCATGCACTGAGAGTGTGTGTGCATTTATAATGGAGAGACGGGTGCGTGTACTTCTCTCGCGCTACTCCCCACTGAATCAAGAAGTTTCCACTCGGGGGTTTGAAGAGACTTCATCGCTGACCTTTACTGGATAGTCAAAGACACACTTTCTATAATCTCCGATTGTAATTAAAAATCTGAAAGACTCACAGAAGTGGATTTCAGATTTCGTTCTGCTCACTTCGTCTCTCTCTCTAAGGGCCTTATCTTGCATTGTCATTGCTAGTTTCAGACCCACGCATTTGTCATTTTCAGAAAGAAATGTTCTTGAGCCCATTTGTGCGCCTGTGTGTGCTCCGGCACATTGTTGGTGCATCGCTCTCTTGAGGGGAAAGCGTTTGACCAACAAAAAAAAAAAAAAACCTGATTAAAAGCCAATGGTGCCGCGGTCCCCAACCTTTTTAGTGCCGCTTTCATGCAAGAACATTTTTCTACTGCAAAAAACATAACTTAATTATTACATATATAATGTAAATGTAATTATTCCATTTTATATGATGCACTTTATTTATATTAGTATTACATTGTAATATATATATATATATAATATAATACCTAAAAATGTTTCCAATAAATATTATCTACACAAAAAAATGTATTCTGTGTGACCCGGTACCAAGTGATCCACAGCCCGGTACTGGTCCGTGGCCCGTGGCTCATTGTTCATATAGTCAGATGCGACTACATAGGCGGGGTCACAATGCGTGTACACTCATGCTAATAAAATATTCTGCTTCAATCAATATTTGTGGAAGTAAAACTTCCACAAATGTATGTATATCCTCTTTTTTTTTTTTTTTAAATGGACAGGAAGTGCACAATAGCTGCAGTTCACACAATGTTCCCTATTTCCTTCGCAAAAAAAATTAAAATACTTTCAAATTTCATTTTGACTTTCGGAGTTCAGGTCGTAGGAAGCCCCGCGGTGTGTGCGAGTGTCAGGACTCAGACTACAGAGTTCGAGTCAGACAAACAAATCCCCAGTTGGACCCAGCGCTCTGTCTATTGTGGGGGGAAACATGTAACACAGGGCCTCTGTTGAGCTCTGATGGTCTGTGGTGGCGATGAAAAGAAGCCTGGACCGCAGCCGTCTGTAGTTTAGTGGTAATTACAGAAGTGGATAAACTGTGAACTGCAAGCGGTAAGCATTATGGGCCAATTAACTACAAAAACTTAAATAAGAAGCAATTATGTTTTTCATGAGATAAACAAACAGTGAACGTTATATGCAATGAATAAGGAAGGTTATGGGGTTGCACTACTTATTCACGGTGTATTGGACACTGAGGACCGTGGTTTGCATCCCATCTCCTACCTGAGTCAACGTTGTTTTTTTAAGCACGACGATAGGTCTTAGAACTTTAAACCAATTAGTCATAGGTGCCTGAGCTTAACAGAAACCTTAACCATGAAGTAAAAACCTCAACCATGAAGTAAAAACCTTAACCATAAAGTAATAACATCAACTATAAAGTAAAAACCTTAACCATGAAGTAAAAACCTCAACCATAAAGTAATAACCTTAACCATAAAGTAATAACATCAACTATAAAGTACAAACCTCAAACATAGAGTACAAACCTTAACCATAAAGTACAAACCTTAACTATAAAGTACAAACCTTAACCATAAAGTGAAATCTGCTGTTTCCAACCTCAACACTGAGTTTTGGATTTCCATCTCCTGGAGAAATTAAGATTTTTGGATTGTCTTGGGGACCGGAAAGTCACTGGTTCAAGTCCCCGAATGGACCATGTATGGAGTGTGGACCGGTATTTTGAGAGGTACCAGTTCACCTCCTTGAGCAAGGACCCCGGACCCTCACACTGCTCCCCGAGTGCTGATAATATAGTAGCTGCCCACTAATACTAGGATAGAGTCTAAACTTCACTGTGTACATGTGTGAGGCCATTAAAGAGTTACTGAGTCACCATAGGCATGTATACATGTCTATATATATATATATATATATACATATATCTACATGTCTAAAGTACTCAGAACTTTTACTTAAGTAAAAGTAGTAATACCGCAGTGTAGAAATACTCTGTTACAAGTAAAAGTCCATCAGCAGCAAAATACACTTAAAAAGCCAAAATGAAAGTATTCATTCTGCACAATGGCTCGGTTTAGAATAATATATTTATGTTATTGATGCATTAATGTGTTCATCACTTTAATGTTGCAGCTGGTCAAGGAAGAGCTTATTATTATTTTTTACCATATATAATGGGTAGTTTGTGGATTTCACCAAAGTTTTAACCTACAATAATAACCTACGTGATAAATTATTTGTTGATTATATTTTGTATTTATTGATCTAAATCTTAAAAACTAAAAGGTATCAAATAAATGTAGTGGAGTAGAAGTAAAAAGCAGCAGGTACTTAAGTACAGTACTTGTGTAAATATACTTTACTATACAGCTCCAGCTATATTTTCTTACTTAGAAAAAAAGTAATGAAATAGTGGGAACATTTGAAAAACAAACACAAACGGATACCAGATTGAGGTTTTATTTTGAAATTCAGTACAGGAAGTCTCCGTGCTCATCGTTGTGGCTTGACAGTTGGAGGCGGCTGCGGGTCCCGGATCCCTCCGCACACTTTGCTCCGTGGAAGTGACCCGTGTGGATACTCACCATCACCGGCTTCTCCTCCCTTTTCCATGCGTTTTTCTTTCTCCCCTCGACATTCATGGATTTAAAACAATATTCAGGCCCTGGTAAGGGGATGAAGACATCTGAAGTGGAGTTTAAATGAAGTCCGGACTCCTGTTTTTGAATTTTTTATTCTCCTGTTGGCACCTGAGACCGGCTTGTACCTGAGGAGGAAAGATGAGAAGTTTGCTTTTTGTCACTTTGTGTTTCTCCATGTGTCCGCTCACGGTGAGTCATTTCTCCACACTATTTACAGCGATGTTGTGAGACAAAATAGATCAACTAAATGATGCTTAATATGAATTGTATTTTCCAGCATTAAATGATAAAGCACATAATATATTTGACACTGCACACCTTGATGATGATATGCCCCAATGTTAATTAGCCTGCACATTTTCAGGTGGGAAAACACTAAGATATGCTTCCTTATTGTCATTATTAATGGTGAAATATCACATTTATATGTAGTGTGGTGTTGTTCTACTTCATGGTATTTCTTTTCTTCTGTCTTAGTGTGGGCTAAATGTAATAAAAATGTGGAGCATATAAAGACTAAGCCCTTTGATTTTGATGATTAATTATAGTGCTGCAACAACTCATTAGTTTGATCAATTAATCAGCTCATTGTCTTCTCTTAAGGTGATTAATTGACTAACTTTGTAAGCCATTTTTTCTTCTTCTCAGTCTTATATTACATTTCACTGGGTATGTTTTAGGCTTAAGATTGTTTTTTGTTTTATCATGTTTTTTCTTTTAGACAAAACAAGAATTCTTAATACGTCAGCCTGGGCTTTTATTTCATTTGATTATTTCTGTTGTCTCTCATTTTATATACTGAATGATATATTATCAATGAAAATAATCATTCGCTGCAGCCTTTGTTTAAAGATATTCCATTTACATTTGAGAAACTGCAACAAGTGAATTGATGGGCATGTTTGTTTTTTTTAAAAAGGGCTGAAATGATGACTTGATTATGAAAAGTGTTGCCAACTCATTTTCTGTCAATCAACCAACCAATCATGGACGAATTGTTCCAGCTGGAAGTGTGATGTGCAACTTTATTAATTAAAATTAATTGGATAGCGCTTTTGTAGAAACTTAAAGATGCTTGACTGAGTAAGTAAAACTAAAGTAAATAAATAAATCAAATATATACAAATAAAATAAAATAAGATAAAACACACATAATGTAAAATTAAATACTGTACAGTAGAATAAAATACTGTTGAGGTTTCTTCTAAATCTGTCTTTGTTTCACACAGATGAAATGTGTTGCAATGTGTACTGAAATCCTACTGCAGCTGAAAAAAATTAATCCATTAATCCATTGGAAATTAAACCAGCAACTATTTTAATGGTTAATTAGTTGTTTTTTTAAAATACATTTTTAAACCAATGTGAGGTTTTGCTGCTTTTTTCTTTCCTATGTGATCATAAAGTGAAAGTCTTTGGGCTTGTGACAAAAAAAAAAAGAAAAAGAAGAAAAACTGCAAACATCTCCCAAATATTTCTTCTGAGATTTTATAGACACGACGATTATTCAGTACTTATATAATAATAATTGGCAGATTAAAAGATGATTGTTTCTGTATGGAATAAACATCAGGGCAAGTATTTCTCATTTGATTAATTAAGATAATTTGCAGATAATCTCTCACCGCTGTCTGTTCTTGTCGAGCCACTGCCCTTTCTCCAGTGTCGATCCACCTCAGGATAAACATTTCTCTCTTCCCATAAGCCTCCTCTGACTAAAAGCAGACTGGGCTGTCAAAATGTTCACATCACCCAAAACAAATGTGAGGGTTTAATTATCTAACGGACTAACACTGCCACCTCAAGTACGCAGAAAAGAAAACCCCTTTCACTGAGCACAGACTCTTCACCAAAACCCTCTTCCCTCTCTTTCCCATTTTTTATAATCTGGGACGGATTAAGTGTGTCTCCTGCTCAAGGGCCCTTCAGAAACATGGACGTTGACATCAAACCAGTTCAGTTTGGCTGTGACTCAGACGCAAAGTTAGTTTTCGAAATGTTTTATCAAAATTCTAAATAAAATTTGCCGTAAAGTCAATGGAGTTTGGTGTAAATGTTTTATTCGCGAGCAAAAGCTCTTCCCAAAAGGAGAAAAAGCTGAGAACAGAGGCTGGACGCTCGTTTAAAGTGCTGCACTAATATACAATATTATAAAACATGATATGCAGATGCTTTACTCTTTAAACCAGCAGCTAGTTATCCCTCTCAGTGACCGCTTCATGGCAATACTGGATTTGCAGGATTTCTGCATCAATGCTATTAAATTCACTGGATCGGGCACAAAAAAAAAAATCCCCTATAGATCTATAAGCAGTTAATAAATTGAACTTCCAGAACATTCATATCACAATGCATGCGTGGGAATCTTTGGGAATCTCTCCAATTTCATTTTGATTCTTGGTGTCTCAAGTTTGATTCAGAATCGTCCATCCACTCACAATCAATTCTAAAATAACTGAATGACAGTGAAACTAGCTGGTGTTGAATAAACGAAGCAGAGAAAGGTGAGTGGAAGCACGTCAACTGCAAAAACTTGGAAACATGTGACAGTCTTCTGGAGTAAATGGCCGCCATCACCATCGCTGGCTGAAAGTCTTGGTTTTGGTCATTTTCACTCTGATAAAGTTTGCAAATTAAATCTGCTGCTGATGTTATGTAACGTGATGGAGAACACAATTATAGAGGTGGTGCTGCTGGTGCATAGGGCCGCGCTCCAGTTCGATGCTCCACGTTGGTCTGCGTGTGGCGGCGTACGATGTGTTTCACGTGTGCTAACCTTAGTCTTCCAGGTTAAGTAAATTGATTTTATTTTATTTTTTTTTATTTAAAAATCACAGATATACCATGAAAGAAGATTTTATCCATATCCACACACACTTTTTATAAATAAGGGAAGTGCTAAAATAAGGACAACAACGTCGATATTCAAGCAAAAATGCAGCTTTTGATTTTGAATTTGCTGCTTTTCTCAGTTTTATATTATTGTAACTCGAAGCAAATAGAAGCAATTTGAAGATTATGATGGTATGTTTCACTTTTTGGTTACATTTTATAGGAAAAATTATTTTAAAAAAACACTCATGGGATAGTATTAGTTTGCAGCCCTCAATACGAGTTAATTTTACAACTCTGATTGTGTCTGGAGTTACTTATGTCAAGATCACGAAAGCTTGGGTTCAGCAACATATTGTGAATAGAGATAGGGTGCACGGATAAACAAATGCAACTTGATAACAGAGCAGAAACAAGAAGCAGAGCCTGAATTTGCAAACAACCGTCATAGACTTACATAGAATCGACACATGATAAATAAGTGTTGAGGAGGTGAAGCCAATATCTGTCCAGTCTGCTTGTTTTCTGCAGCCTCAGTGCAGCAGAGGACAGCCGGGGACTCAGGTGTGAACAGGCTCGTGGCCACCGTGGTATATCACGCTCATCTGTCTGAACACGGGCTGCAGGAGATCCGACCCGTGGGATTGTAAACACCCAACTCAGTTCGTAGAAACGAGCGCACAGTAGAAGCAGAAAATAAATCTGTTTTTGTTTTTTTCTCCATAATTTCTCTCATTTTGAAGTATGCTTAATGTTTTTGTGACGATGCGACAAGAAACTTTTTGAAGAGCTGCACATAATGAACGTGATGTAGAACCCTGGACAACACATTTACAAACTGAACTTTAGATGAAGAGGTGACATGTTTGTTGATTTGTGAGAACAAAAAAAAAAAAAGGGACACTAGAGGCCGTGTGCACAGACAATATACATAACATGTCATTTAGCAGATGCTCTTATACAGAGCAACATACATACAGACCACTAGACTAACTCCATAGAAGTTATATAAGTAGATGGTACACGTTTAGAAGAAACAACTCACATAGCACCTGAGCCACCTGACCTGCTGCGGAAAATCCATGTAAGAAGACATCAAAGCCCATTGAAGTAAGAGACTTAAGAGGAAATAAGAAAGAATCTCACAGGCTTTCTTTTTAGGATGATCTCTCAATGCCAATTAAGAAAAAAAGGAAGCGAGGTAAACAGTCTCAGCCGCTGTGTGCGATTCCTTTCATTTGTTTCCGGTTCATTCGCACAACGCCATTTATTCGTTCCTTCGTGGTACAAAAATTGTATTAATATCCACGGTGTACAGCCTACACGCTCATACTAAAGTTTACCGTAATCTGTTGACCACGTCAATTGCATGTGAGATAAAAAAAATTTAAAAAACTTTTGTAAATCTTTTTCTTTACCAGAGGTATTCTGCAGTGTTGCCCTGAGGGGAGCAGCTCAAACTGTGTTATGTCATTCATGATTGACAGGGTTTTACTGTCTTAACACTCCTGGTCAGCTTGTTTCTATTTATTACAGTCAACTGTCCATGCCACGAAAACAAGGACGCTCTCTATCAGACTGACACTTTCTCTAAAACGTTCAGACTAACATCAAACCCCTCTACTGTCCGAATCTCTAGCCTTCTTAGTTTGTCAGATACTTGAAACAGTTTCCACAGATTGATCTCACAGTAGCAGAGATGAAAGTGTGTCTGCACTAATTCAAAGTTCCTTTGTTTACACCAACCTGAGCCAAATTAACCAAAGACCCACTCAGGCATTATCATCATTCAAATCTCTTGAAAATCGCTGTTGTGCAGTTTCATTCCATTAGTGTACATATATAACGTATATTTAGAAACTGTTGGAAAACGGCTTTATTGAGCAAAGCAGAAGGAACATTGAACAAGTTAAACATCCACAACATTGTTATTAAGTGTTGAAAATGAGCTTTCATTGTGTTGGAAAATAATGGATTTGGATGCCTAAAATCAACAGCGTACCGATGTGTGTGTGTGTTGGTGAAGACGGGCTCTTTGCAGCCTGCTGTTCTCATTTTATAGTTTGCTGATTGGCCCAGCTGTTGGCTCAGTCAATTTTAATTGCATGTCTTTGTAGACTAAGTCCTTGTAACAAGCATGTGAGATTTAGTCTAGTTTCTTTTTCTGAGAGGCGTGATTAAATGGCATGCAGTAATGAGTGGGAACAGTCAGATTGTGCGGCCGTTAGGTTGAAAATGTATGAAGCATCCACGTTTAGGACTTTGTAGCTTTGCAGCAACATCCATATGTGAAGCATTGTACTCTGTAAAAAAAGAAAAAGCCTATAAATTAAGACAGGAATTGTCTCATCGGAAATCATACATGTCAATATAGGAATAACCAAAACAATACACCTAATGTTTACCTTTCATTAAATTCATTCAAATTCTTCACTACATATATGAGTCCGGACCACAGACTGCATATAAGAAGTGGACGTAGTCACAGTGGCATCACAAAAATAGTTTGTGGACCGCGGTTTTAAGGCCTCGGGTTTGGTGTTCGGTCGCCGCCATCTTGTTTTTTTGGGACCAGCAGGGATGGAGAGGATGGAGCAAAGTACCAACTGAATGCTGAACAAGACATTTTTAGGCGACCAAACTGTTACAATTAACTTTCATGAACTGAAAACTCCCACAACACCGTGGTAGCGACTTGTCATTCATAAGGTAGCCTCGCCCTGAAGCACACCCAGCCTTATCGTCTATAACTCTAAATGGGACCATCATTTACTAAATTAACTGTATTGAAGAAGACTTGAAACTAGAGATTGAGACCATAAACTCATCAGTGAAATGTTTACTGACATAATAAATCAATAAGAAGTAGGCTCATTTTCTCATAGACTTCTACACAACCTGACTTCTTCTTGCAACCCTGCTGGATATTGAAAAGAAAGTTTAAGAAACTTTTCAGACCCCGAGGTTGACACTTGGTCTGGACAGACATGGACGTAAACTCCACCTTGACTGGTTGGCCGAGACAAACAACCACAAGGCTGTAATTCTTTAATTCATGCTGAAATCACATATCTAATATCACAAAATCCTCTGGTTTGTCCACCGGGTCGTGTTGTCTATTGAAAGCTTTCACACCAGCATGAAGGAACCTAACCAAACAACCGGAATTGGTTATTTTGGGATGTGAAAGTAAAACAGACCAAGATGGTAGCATTGAATACCTTTCTCTGTGGTGTAGACCAAATGCACTACAGGTGAGAGCAACCAAAAAGAGTGAGCTGCCAAATCTTTCAAGTTGTTCTAGATATTCATGTCATTGGGTTGAATGCAGCCTTTTGTCCAAACCACAGGAGCAGTCGTATGCATCTCCTGCGGTATTAAATCATAAAGCGCGCCCACATGGAGAGCTGATCAAGATGAGAGCAGGTATTTTCTTGTTTACCTCCAGAGGAATTAACAGGAAAAAAATCGAAAATCTACACCACACCCACACATAATGCACACAGAGTGCAGTCAGGCAATAGTTTATCCAATTAGTTGCTTATCAAGCGAGCAAATTTGTAACATCGTCTTTCAACGACGAGGCATCAGTGCTGAAGTGATTGAACCCACACAAACTTCTCTAACAAGGAATAACAACAAGGGAAGGAATAAAATGTTGCTTCGTGCCTACATTCCTCCAATAGACACACTATTTAAGTAACACAAGTTTTATCCTCCTAACATCTCACTCAGAGCTTTACAGGCTTTTAGACAACGGTTGACTGCCCAAACACAACCAGTGTCTAAATGGCGGTCATATATGTTTTTTTGCAACAACATATCACACTTTGTTGAATAGGATGGACAGTAATTAATATGGATTGAGTAAGCAGTATGAAGCCGCAACAACAAAGCTGGAACCATCGAAGCGCGTGGCCGTTAAATACAAAGGACACGTTTATTCATTTGATGCTGTTGTGCGAATCAACGTACAAATTAGGTACAATACAAAGACAGTGAGCCTAAATATTGTCCCTTTGCAAACTAATCTAACAGTGACAAACAGTGTCAGTGTGAATACATCATAACAAATAATGTACTGTACTCTTCTTGCTTCCACATCAGAACACTTGAAAGAGAATTAAGACACATTGTCAGCCCTGAGAATCTAAAAGATACTGAAAGAGTCACCATTTGGTCAGCAAAAGTTACCCATACTGCATATACGTATGTTTAATGTCTGCGAGAGCAGCAGAGGAGGGATGATATTTTGGAAAGCTGTTTGTTGTCTTTGTATTTAGGACACCGAAAGCAGCGAGGCATAGCCCATTATGATTAAGCATAGCGCTGTGATTCCTCATGTGCAGTTTCTTACCAACAGTAGCTTTTGTGCCATGAGCATGAACATTAACACAATGAGACAAAACGCTCGCTTCCATTATATGCATCTGGCACACAACAGGGCAGAGTATAATAGAGGCACTAAAAATATTAACAGCTATCCTTGGTGAGGGTGTCTTGTAGTTCTCATAATCTGCTTTGAATGCAGGTTTATTCCACTGATGGACTGTTCATATTGCAAGTCACACAGAATAAAAGCATCAGCTCAGTAGAGCTACATGGGATTGACACTGTTTATTGTCCCACACACTGTTCTGGTGGTACTCTGGGGGTTTTTTTTGTCAATAAATCCCATGAAAAGGCTAAAACCAACAATATGCTAGTCTGCGTCACTAATCCCCCAATCCTTCTTAGTGATAATGTAAAATCAGTGCACAAACATTTAGTTTCATTAAAGTAAGTAAGATTAAGTAAGATTAAAAGGCGATAACATTGCGTACGGTTGACAAACAGTAATATGCTAAAGACTAGCTAGCTATCCAGCCAGGGTTAGAGGGTTACTTTAAAAATGGATTCCGATATAATTACTAATTACTAGGGATGCAACGATACAAAAACTCACCGTATAATAATATCCTGATAAAAGCCAAAAATCTGTAGTTATGGCGATATTAAAAAAAATAAAACATTTTTGTAATTTTAGGTCCTTTATTAAATAATAAATCTGACGTGTACAGCTCCTTTTATTCTTCAATAAAATGAAAGGAGCCATGTGAAAAGAATTGGTGCGTTAGTCGCCCCCCTGCGGTGTTCAGAAGATGAGACACCGAAATGAAATGTTGAAGTCTTTCTGTGTTGTAATTACATGTTAGGGTAAACAAAGGCTTTTGATTGTGCTCCTGTTGCTATGGTTACTCATTTTAGATGCCGTCCGTCTGTCAGACAAAAAGAGATAAATAACAAAATAATCAAATAAAAATAAGTAAGAAAATTGACGTAAAATTATTGTCATTATAAAAAAATTAAAATCAGTTGTTGTTGCAAAGAAATGATGTAATGATTAAAAAAACAATAATATAGGATATGTATATAATAACAATAACAAAAAGAAGAATAAGATGAAATTAAATGCCTCCACCAACCAGTCAAGTTACAGTTTACATCCATGTTTGTCCAAAATGTCATCACTTTATCTTTTTATCCTATTAGACATTTGCGAGAAATTGTCATAATTAGCCTATGAATTCTTCAGGTTTTGCCACAGTGACCTTTGACCTTTGACCTTAGAGATAAGACTTTCTTTCAGTACACGATAACATTAAGTTACCCCAGCATTTTTCCCAAGTTTATCTGCTGCTCTGCAGTGTGATTATTGTGATAAGAAGAAAATCAGGAAACCACATTTTTCCAGCATCTGTGTTATCTGATACAAAGCTCCTGCCTCCTCATAAGCCTTGCTGCCCACACACACACCCACACACACACACACACACACACTTGAGAGAGACACTTGCGGCTCTGATAAGGACTGTGAACACTCTTTTATAGGAAGTCTTTGCTTTGAGGGTTTGTCACACGAACACAATTGCCTATTTTTTGATGTCTGAAACCAGCTTTACACTGAAGTGAAGAGTTTGATTAATTTCCTGTCATGTCAAGGAATTATTTAATGAGTTATTTCATAATAATATGACGTATGATATATGGCATAGTGATTAGTCATGCCTTATAAAACAAGTTTATCAACAGAGGCATTTCAAAATGACATAAGGTATAGAAATGCAGGCTGTTCTCATACACTGTTCGTGGCTATATGTACCAAAAGTAATGCATTATAATTCACAATATATCCCACAAAATCAATGTGTATGTAATCCACTTAGTTAATTGTGAACCAGGAAGTATAGAGAGCCACAAAGTCCAGGTCAGGGTGGATGGGAGGGTTCAAAAACAGCACAAGGGGGCGCAGTTTGTGTCCTTAGTAAAACTAGAACGGATGTATTCCTCACGTAAATTCTGTACTTAAGTTATGCCACTTTTAACCCAAACGTGGAATTCATTTGTCACGCCACTTCGCAACTTCCGTAGTACTTTTTTTTTTTAACCAAAACCACATTCTTTTCCATAATTTAACCAAGTGCTAAACCTAAGGAAGTTGTTTCCAGTGAAGAAGGAAGTTTATTTTGTGAGTGAAAAAATGGCACGTGTCGGAAAACGCACGAAAAATGAGGAATAACTCCTCGTAAGATATCATACGAACCGTTGTATTAGGATGAATTGATCTCGGCAATATAGTATACATTTGGTATAATCCTGCAGACAGAGAAACCACACGAGTGAAACTCACTGAAATCACCACCTGCGGGTCTGAAACGTAAATCTGATTCGTTGTAGGTCAAACATGACGGCCGATAGACTCAGTGTTAAATGTTTTCTGTCCAGTGACGAGCCATGTGACGCCGCAGGCTGAAGTCTGACTCATGAGTCTCTGCTGTCACCAGTCTCGCAAACCCTCGCCCCCCCGCCCTGCCTGACGTCGTCATCGCTGTCTGTGCAGCATCAACTGACGCAAAAATACTTCAAAGATGAGGCTGAGCTGGAGGTCAAGCGCGAAATCTTGTCCTGTGCTCACATGTGTCATTTTGACAGACAACATATTTTGTCCTCCAGTACAGGACACTTGTGCTTAGTGAATGTAACCACGTCTTGCTTTACTGCAAACACTTTAACACTGCATTCTGAATGCTCCAAAAGCATCTTTGTCTAATTATCACGACATCTTGCAGTCTGCCTCAGTCGAAAGCTCTGGAAAAAGATTTTGTGTTAAACAATTTTTTTTTTAAGAACGCCGGGATATTTGTATGTATTTTCTAAATCCCATTTTCAATAACTTCTAAAAGTCAAACACATAAATCAATATAAAACTTTTAGTGGCTTTTAGTCATAATTAGGAAAATCATCTGAACCATTCATATTTGACCATCATCACATGTGAAAAGTCTTATAATGATGTGTATATATATATGTATATATATAGGTGTGTATATATATATATATATATATATATATATATATGTATGTATATGTATATATATATATATATATATATATGTGTATATATAAAACTAAATATATACAATCAGTCAGTCTGGACACTCTGTCTATTAAATCAGAAATATTCCATGTTTTAACAATTTTAATGTATTTTTTCTTTGTAAAGTTAGTATTAATTTAAAAACACTTTTTAATTCCAGTGTTTCGTTACATGATCTTTTAAAAGTTGATTTGTAACAAGTTACTCTCCAATGCCCGACACGTCAAATTGTATTTTTATAATTTCTTGTCCTAAAAGTTGTCAACTTCGGGTCGCATTATATCCAGAATGAATTTTCACAGCATTTTCAGAGACATCTAATGACAAATGGCATTAATTGGTGCGTCGCAATACCTGCTGGAAATAAGAAGTCGTTAGCTTCATTTATTCCACCTGTGCCTTTCCTGCTGTGACTCTTTAAAAGCTGCCTCCACACTGCATGCTGGTTGTATATTTTCTCCTACTTAAAGAAATCAACATACTCTAAATTTGACAGTACATGTGCCTTACGTTTAGCTTCTGCAAGATAAATGCATTATGGTTTCTACAAATGTGGTGGAATTCGCTGTTATGCAGCAGTTATCTGGTGTGTGTCTGCGCCTCGTACTTCCTCTTGTCGTCGTTGTTGTTGTCTGGATGCAGATTTAACACTAGATGTGACCGCAGAGGTTTCGGCGAGCCCTTCGCCCGGACCTGCTCGTTCCTCGGTCAACCTCTGCTGTAATATTTAATCCAGTGAACTGTGAACTCCCTCAGAGCTAATCTGATGGTCACTGCAGCCACTGGTGCGCATCACTGCTGAGCGAAGCCACAGGAAGACACACGAGGAAAGAAGCTGATTCAGACATTAACTGATGAGACTTTTAGAAATATGCTCCCGTCTTTATTGATTTATTCTTTTATTTATATTTACAGAGCCTTTACGGTAACACAGCACAAAGTGGGTTATCGTGAGACCTGGGAAAGGAATCTCAATTTGCACAAAAACTGTCTTGACGGTCTTAAATAGGATGAATTTACAATGGGCATTCATTCCCCAGCTCCACCTCTGATCGGCAGTGATGGAAACATGACACCGGGTGGACATGCACATTTTTCTTTTGTCTCATTTCCAGCGCAATGTGACATACGTTGAAGTGAATATACAATTCAATTAAATCAATAATTTACGTTCATACAAAGCATACAATCAGTATGCTCTCCTCAAAGCCACCAGACTCCATTGACAGAAACAGTCATTTTACCTCGCTCGACAGAAACAAAATAAAACTGTCCGCTGTTGCAACAACCACTAACTCTGGTTTGAGAGTTTGAACGAGAGACTGAATAAGTAACAGATATAAAATAAACGAAAGTTAGGATCTGGCAGTAGCCCCCGTTGTTTACTTACCCTGCTTTCAGGCTCGTTCGTGACATCAAAAGTGACACTCCGAAAAAAGAAAAACGGCTATGTGCCAATTTTAGCGGGTTTGCCCGTGTTTTAAAAACCTGCATATACATGCTAATTTCGGTGTAAAAGTGGTGAGTTTTATACTTTACACGAAAATTGACATAAATTCTCCCAAACGGTCCCTTTCTCTCTAGAACTTTGAATTTTTAGCATTTATCTGACACAGAACTTCTCGAACATGAAATACTACAATTGGCTTGGGCAGCCATGCAGGACTGTGATAAATATGTCATGGCTACACACACACACACACACACACACACACACACACGTCTTAGACTTCAAACACCAAAGGACAAAAGATGAATGTAATGGAAAATAAAGTTGAGTTGGTAGAAGCCACTAAAAGCAGCTTCTGACGCAGATTAATTCTGTGTGTGTGTGTGTCTGTGTGTGTGTGTGTGTGTGTGTGTGTGTGTGTGTGTGTGTGTGTGT
>CALSCE010009779.1:17453478-17463478 GCA_943593645.1 Bovichtus variegatus
AATATATATATATTTATATAACATATATATAATATATATATATAATATATATATTATATACATATATATACAATCAACACTGCTAAAACAAAAACATATGTGTCTTTCAGTGTTTAACGTCCTTCTGAAAAGGAGAAAGTCATCCAAAGTCACAATATTCAAGATTGATAGAACATGAAACCCGGCTTTGTTCAGATTAAACTTTAAAAAACCTTTTTACTCCACAGGTTGACGGACGACATCCAACCTGTAACTTCCTGTTGGAGGTGGAGCGAGACCAGGCGGAGTGTCTGAGGAGGCTGCGGGAGGAAGAAGCTGCCGACAGCCATAAAGGTCGCAATCATTCACTAAACTGACTACAGAGGGAAACAAAGCAAGAGCTGGTGGAAGTTTATGGAGCTGAACTAGGATATTAGGAAGCGTCTGCAGACTGAAAGTTGATGTCATGTATACATTCAGTTCGTACATATATTCAGACCTCTGCTGGGACGTGAGCATCTTTTTTTCATAACATTTCATATTTTCCATATTCCGTGTTTTGTATTTCGTTTTTATCTGCACAAAATGAAAAAGCAGCCGATTCCAGTTCAGGTTACTTTCTCTTGTTGCGGAGACAATGGCAGGACACTAATAACCTGTGTGATGTGTTACTACATCATCCCAGGACTAAATCTGGATCACATTAAACTGATCAGATTAAATCTCATGTTGAAATATGAGATTGTTTTCTTTGCCTGACCGCATTTTAGACAAAAGCTAATCTTCAACATTCACACAATCACGCACACAGCTCATAACGGGATAAAAAAACTAAAATAATTAACAACAAATCTCTTACTTTACTTGTAAACAATGTATATTAAAAGCCTATATATATATATATATATATATATATACATTTGAGAAGTTAAGAAGCAATTTATCAATGCAAAGTATTCAAAATGATAAATGATGAAGTGGACATATTTAAACTATGAAAGCAACAAACGAGGTAGATGCTCAAAAATATTTCAATAACGGCCCTAAAAAGTTTTTACATTAGATTATTATTATTTTTTTTTTAATAAAGCAAGACATTACATCGGTATTATATATATATCTTCCAGGTCTATCGATTAACCAACAACAAATGCAAATTATCCAAATATGTCCAAACAAATGTCACACACACAATAACACAATTCAATTCAATTCAACAGCTAGAAAGTGAACAGTGAGCCTGAAAATATATTTTAATGTTGCAAGAATACACTGGTAGCTAGTTAACGAGAAAAGCTCATGTTAGTAATAATATAATAATACATTCACAGCTTAGTTTGAAATGAAATGTGCGTTGAGGAGCGAGGATGGAGGAAGCGTGCTGGAGCGAGGACGCGCCGGAATATCCTTTATCCTTCATGACATCCGTAGCCTACGTTTGTGAATTGAAATTAAAGTAAATAAAGGTCTATAAATTGTCATAAACACTATGCTGATTCGACAGAGATCATAAAATACGACGGGATAAAGAAAAACAATGGACGGCGTCTGCAGCTGTGACCCACGTCGATTTAAAAAGACGTCTGCGAGGAACGGATGCCTCGTTTCTGTTGCCTTGACTCCCCTCTCCTCGTGTGATTATAATAATATAACAAAAAAATTACTTTCACTACAGCATATAAAAATTGTGCTGCTGCTTTTTTCCAGAGGAAAGGTTCATTTCTGATGTAACCGACTTTTTGCATAATTATCCCAGCACCTCACTGGCTCATCGTCTAAATTAGTGGTCCTACTTACTATAAGACCCAATTAGTTTGAGTCTGAACTGAGAAAGTTGACATATAAAGTACATGCTCTTAGTTTCTACATGTTGGAAGTCTTACCTCTGATGTGAAATGCCCATGAAATGCAAGTTCAATCCATTATTGTTTTTTTTCATCTGTGACAGACCCGACACTGAAGCCTAAAATGTCCCTTAAGCTCAGTTAAATTGAGTGTTTCTGCAGCGTTAATGAGCCCCCGCTGTGTTAATTAAAGCTCAATGACACGAAGTAGAGCAAAATAATAACATGGCTCAAATTCTCAGCGGGCGAAAAAGGGAGAGCAGTTTTCTAACGGAGTTGTTTCAATCAGTTGATCGGGGCTCTCGGCTTCATGGTTGAAATCTAAATGTAGTGCCATCTAGTGGTGAGGTTGTGGATTGTAACCATCTGAAAACCCCTCTGTGCGACGGAAAACCCAGAGTGTCTTTCATGAATTGTAAAAACGAGAAAGGTCCCTCTGTAGAGCCGGAGTTTGTGCGCTCTGAGCTACTGCAGAAACATGACGGTGCACGATGGCGAAGTCGCTCCTCATGTAGATATGAAGCTAAGTTAACCTAACGAAAACACAATGATTCTCAGTTTCAGGTGATTATACTAATATATAATGAAAACATGGTTATGGATATTATATTCCATTTCTGCCAATTAATCCCCCTAAATCTGTTCCCGTTAGTCAGGACTCAAGTGGAGTTTCAAGTGAAATCCCCAGAACTGAATCATCATCACTCAGAGTCAGGTTTATTGCCAAGTAGGTTTTTCTGAATACTGCAAACGTCAAGAAACGCAAATAAAGAAACATTTACAATGTCAATTTGGAAAAACACTACAAAACTATGAGAAGCACGTACAATACATCTGTTTTAAAATCAAAGAGCCGTGCGGTTTTGTGCAGGAATGTGCAAATGTTCACGCGTAGGATAAAGAAAGCGTGCAATGTACAGAGATGATAATCCAAAAAAACATCCCTTCCTTCCTTCCTCCCTTCCTTCCTTCCTTCCTTCCTTCCTTCCATCCTTACTTCCTCCCTCCCTTCCTTACTACCTCCCTTCCCTCCTCCCTCCCTTCCTCCCTTCCTTCCTTCCTTCCTTCCTTCCTTCCTTCCTCCCTTCCTTCCTTTCTCCCTTCCTTCCATCCTTCCTTTCTTCCTCCCTCCCTTCCTTACTTCCTCCCTTCCTTTCTTACTACCTCCCTTCCCTCCTCCCTTCCTTCCTTCCTTCCTTCCTTCCTTCCTTCCTCTGAAAACACAACTGGCTCTGCCAAAAAAAAGCATCCAAACATTTGAAGCACTAATGAAAAAGACTTGAGGAAAGGATCATCAAATACTGTCGCAGCACATATAAAAAAAGTCCGTTTTTTTCCCCATTTTTTTTTTTTTTACTAACCGCATGAAATCGAAGTAGGGCGAAGCTGGAAAAGGGCAGAGTGCTCAGCCGGCATCCACTTTGTAGTGAATAAAAAAAGAGCGTAGACCAGAGGAAGAGGATTTCCCTCCAGATGTGTGCTGCTGTGCATTTGGTTGGCTCTGATGTGTTTCTGTGAAAGCGAACAGAGAGAGGGTGGATCACTTAGCGGGTAGATGGACTTTTCTTCATGCACTGATGAGTTCAGATCTGCGTTTTTTTTTTTTTACCCCAAAGACATCTGTTCTCTCTCTTTCCCCTCACCCCCTCTTTTGTCCTCCTTTGCACTTTCACTCTTCCTGTTCTCTCCCTCCTCTCAGAGAGGCACTTCCACTTGCTTTCCCTCTCTATCTCGTGCTCTTAACCTCTTAAATTGTTGATTCTGTCTCCTACAAAATGATGTTCCCATACAACTAAACTACCTCCTCAATTACGGAAACATATTTTCTACCAGATCATAGTTTTAAACATGTGGTTAATGTTGTAAATTGGAACAAAACTACTTGATGAAATAAACGTTTGTTCTGTTGGAACGACATTTTTTTAGAAGCCCGGCGATATGTGTTGTGTATTACAAACCTTTGGACTTGACAATTTAGGCCATGTTGTCACTCTGCCGAAAAGCCTGTAAAAATAGTGAGTGAAAAACCGAGCAAAACACGATAAATATATAACAACTTATGGCTCAAAGGGTGAAAGCGATGCAGGTGATCACAGAGAGCAGGAGGCAGCAGACTGGATGTTTTATGGAGGAATGTCAAGGTGTTCGTGCCACCGTCTGATGTGACGCGGGGGTTTTCTTCACTTGGAGGAAGAAGAAGATGAGATTCATCTATTTTCGTGTTGTTTTGGCCCCTTGAAGTCTCCAGTTTGATCTTTACAAGTCGCTCCGGATGATGAGGTCACCAGCTAAACGCCTGAAATGTGAGATTTTAATTGTGTGCCGTTTGTTTAATACAACATCTCAACACTATAGGAGCCAACATGGAAGCTTTTCACCTCCTCTGGCTATGCTCTCTTTTTTCTCTCAACTTGACACTAAATGGTTTCTTTTTATAGCAGTTTTTTTCTCCTTCACAGTCTGATGCCTCAGTAGCCGGCTGGCTCTTTTTTCTTTTGGAGATGAGGGCTACATTTTTACCAAGCACACTGTCTCCATTCATCTATTGCTAAAAAGCCCTGTTGACTGTTCAGTTTGCCATCAGCACTTTTGCACCCATTAGGGTTCACGCTGAAGAGCTGGAAGAGCTATTTTGGGAGGTAGCTTGTTTGTTTTGTTTCTGTGGGGTGCGCGAGAGTTTTGTATTCATCCAAGCCCACTCCTCCCTTGTCTTCTGCACTGATAGTGTCTAAATGTATCCTGTGCAATTTAAGAAAGGGTATGCGAAATACAAAATGCCTAATGAGGAGTATAATTGTTTTAAATAGGAGATGGTTTCCTCCCGGTCCTGCTGTAATGTTGTAAATAAGCTGTGTGTGTTTCCAAATATTTCATGCTGCAGTTTGGAAAACATGTTTCTCATAGGGATGAATACAAATACGTTACTCGGGTATGAACAGATGTGGATAGCATCTGGATTTTGTGCTGTAATATTTATAGGTTTCTGAACACACATCCATTTAAATTTTTTTTTGGATTCGGGAGTGACACGAGAGGTACAACCAAACACTGACAAAAGACATTTATAGGTGACCAAACGGGTACAACTAACTGTCGTGAACTGAAAAAAAAACACTGTGATGGGTCTAAGACGAAAACACCCAGATGCGACCTGTCAATCACAAAGTAGCCATGCCCTAAAGCATACCCTGCTTTATCGTCTATTTTACTCTAAATGGGACCATATTTTACAAAAATTAACATCATGTTGTATAAAGTAGATAATCGAGACCATAAACGTATTAGGAAAATGTTTACTGTGGTAATAAATCGAGAAGTAGGATTATTTTCTCATAGACTTCTACACAACCTGACTCCTTTTTGCAACGAGAGGAGTCACCCCCTGCTGGCCACTTGAAAAGATGCAAGCCCCTTTCGCCCCCGTCGATTACGATGACTGATCCTGTTGTTTTTCTGAAGAGGACGGTCTCTTTCATTTATGTTCTGTGGGAAAATGTACTCATGAAGCCCCCTTTTGTTTTTTGACAGAGCCGGGATGCAAAGGAGCGTGGGACAACATTGCATGCTGGGAGCGAACTGAGATTGGAGAGACCTTCACCATCCCCTGTCCTCGAGTCCTCAAGACTGTATTCGGCAGAAATGGTAGGCTAATTACCCATTCATGCATTTATTTAATCATTTCCATTCATTTTTAGCTAGCCACAGTTTTGGCCCCAGGAGGCTGACATTTTGCACGGAGGTCAAGTGTTTGGCTGTGAATGTGTGTGTTTGGGATCATGCCAAGCGCCTTTTCTTTTTGTTGTGTTTTCCGCTGCGTCGTTTTGTTGTGCAAACAAATACAATCTCTGAAAAATAGAAAGTTCAAACTGGCTGCAAAATGTGGTTTTGTTTTAGAAAAACCTCCCGTGGCCCCTACCTATTAGTCATATAGGATTAAAAGGATTGTGTCTCAGAAATGAAATATATTATCAAATTAGTGAGTTATAGTCCGATTGAATGATGAAGTTTAGTATTCTCCCTTTCTGTCCTCGTTTGGACCCCACGTTCTTCACCCTCAGTTGTCGCCCGTCTGTGTGAATGTGTACATTGGATTCCCTGCTGAATCCATCAGATCTTTTAAAGCCAGTGACCAGATGGCTGTTTGGATTTCCACTTGGAGGCTGTGCTCTGATTTACATTGATGTCTAAACATTACGTAAGCACCCAGCAGCTTGTTCCGCTCACTGCGATGCTTCCCTGCCTGCGACTGATCAAAATCCCCCAAAGTTACTGCATTTTACAGAAATAGTAAAGACTTATTATGCAAGATGAACACGTAGCATCTGCAGGAATCTGAGCACCAGGCATCTTAAGTTATTCAAAGTCTTTACTTTGTTCGAAAGTGCTGAGAAAACAAGAAATTAATGACGCTTTTTCGAAACGAAGATAAACAACTTTTGGCAGAAACTAAGCTCATTGTTTTTTTTGTTTTTCTAAATCAATACATGACATTTTTAACTTGCCTCTAAGTCTTTATTTTACTTTATTTAGGTTTACTCAGCAATGTTTCCTCCACATTAAAATCAAATACCAAGTGTTGGTGGAATTGCCAATCCCACTAAGAATCAACGTAAACCATAGAAACATGTTTCAGGTTTTTCAGAATGATGACTGATTCAGTTTGAGTCATAACGACCTCGCGCGGACAACAAATGGAGGAAGATATTTTTCCATTTGACACCCAAAGTTCTGGAAAAAAAAGTTCTGTTTCTGTGGCCGACAGTTCTCGTACATCAAGGCTCAGACCACGCAGGGGTTTCAGCCCCTTATATCAATTTAGGTTCCCTAGCTGTAGAAGAATTAATGAACCTGCTTCAAGGCAATGTCGGGTGGCTGGAAATGTGTCAATCTATGTTGCATTTATGTCTGTGAAATAGGCTGCAAGTGAGTTCTGCTTGACTGCAAAGTTTATTTGTCATTTTTAGGGGTTTCATTTGCAGACGATTGCATGCCAGAAGGCTACATTTTATTTTTTATTTTAAATGTTCCACACCACCATTGACTTGTTGAATTCAGGTTGTTGCGAGTTGGCCGTATGTTGTACTTGTAGAAATGTAATCAGATTACTTTTGCTTGACTGAATACTCTGATGGCCAAATGTGATGTGAGACTGTATGGGTCACGCGACAATATAATCGAAAATATATATTTTCTTCTGATTAAATAAATCCTCGGTGAAATTGAGTTTGGCAGCTTTAGCGCAGACGGACATGAGACTCTTCAGTTCAAAAGGCGAACAACTTTGTTAGAAAACATTTTGGTTCTTTGACAAAAACATCGAAGGTACAACAAGCTTCTGGACATGAAAACTGATGGGAAACTACGACTCCCAGGGTGCATGTGTTGGTCATTAATGTCGAGCTAAAAAAATCCGCTAAAGAACACTTTGTAGAAAACACGTAAAACATTTAATCGGACGGTGACGTCTTCTGTCCCCAAAGAAAACGAAAATTTGGTTCCGATTTGATTCTATTGTGAAATGAATGAATGAATTCTCAGAAACTTTAGAAACTTAAAATAATTAAACCTGATGGCCATAACAAAAACGTATAATATTATTTTATGAAGGAGACTCCAATGCTTCTATAGTAGGGAACTTTCTTGAACATAAATAAAAGAAAAGTTTACAAAACGTTGCCTCTCTATGCTGTAGAGAAACTACACAAACCACTGAAATACATAATGAAGCTGCAACAATATGTAGATTTATAAATAAAGTCCTATGAGACAGGACAGCAGCAGCGTTGACAGCAGCATTAACTTCACTTCACACATGTAAATCCCTGTCAGCCAATAAGAAAAGGTCCCTCAGCTTCTGCTGTGTTCACCCTGCTGTGAGGCTGCGAAGACGGTTTGTACAGAGTGCAGTGAGGCAGAAGTGTGGGGCAAGTTATTTCCAGTCAGTGAGCGAGAGATGCTCTGTGCTTTTTTTTTACAGTCAATTCTGGGAATTTTCGAAGAGAGATGAACTTTCAGTGCAGTGATTTATATATATATATATATATATATATATATATATATACATATATAAGACGTCTCTCAGGAGTTCATTTGAAACACACCGAGTGATACTGAGCTTCACTTTACCGTGAAGCGTCTACAGGTGTGACACTCACACGTGAGATCCGAGCTGTGCAATGGTAAAAAAGAATATTTCAAACATTCCCGTATTACACTGGACAAACACTTTCCCAAAAAAGGCAACAACTCACAGGCTATAAAGCTGAGAAGCAAAGATCAAGAATGAACTTTGAACTTTGCTTTGAAAGATCATTTATCTCCTCGTCTCTCACAGGTAACATTAGCAGGAACTGCACGTCGGCGGGATGGTCGGATGTCTTCCCGAACATCTCCAGCGTGTGTGGGTCGGACACCAGCCAGGACAAGGTACAGCAACGCATCTTCGTTTCTGTACGACTCTGTATTAACGCCATTGTAGGTTAAATAAATAAATAAAATGACGGAGCCAGGGGAGGGTTTCTTCACGTAAAGTTACCCCGTTTATATCAGAGAATATTTATACGTTACTTTTTTTAAACCTATACAGCCCTAATACGGCGGTCGTATTTCCGTCTGTCGTTGCCGTTAACACGGATTAATTGTGACTGTGCAACATAACGTGGACCATTAGTGGCCAGTAACTGATGAAGCCCGCAGGGTCGGCTGTTAATTAACATGGTGAATGGTTGAATCTTTAAAGGGTCAATATGCCCACAGGTAGTGTGTGTGATGCATGTTTAAATGTAAGCACGTTGTGTGTGTGTGTGTGCGTGTGTGCATGTGCTTACCCCTGACCGTTTTTTGCGTTATTTAATAAAGAAAAAAAAAAAGTTGTCACTCTTCCAGAAGCCGTTTAGTTTTACAAAGTGTTGCCGTTTTGTGTTTTCCCGGAACGCCTGTATAATAGCAGGTGTGTAGCCAGGCGACACATTTTCACGTGCGAACCTCCAATAAAACATTTAATAAGCATCTTGACACCTCGCTTCTGTAAACCCTGATAACAGGTTTGGTGACGTATGTTGACGAAGCCCTTTTCGCGTATTTCTTTCTTTTCTTTCTGTGCCTTTAATTAATGACCATTGTGAGCCCCTCGTCTACATTTCCAAAGCAAATATGTTTCTTTATTATCGAATCAATCATTACACATTGGAGAGTGAATCCTGCTGCATATTCTATAACGTCTGCCGTGCACAGGCGCTACCCGACAGTTGGGTTGGCTCACTCACACGTTGTATGTAAAGCATCTCGCAAAAGGACGTTTTTTGGTGCAGAATGTTTTCGCCCCGTTTTGCCTGGACGGTGATAATTGCTGCTCCCCTCCTCTTTCACTGCTCAGGTTCAGTTTGGGTCACTACTGGTGGTATTCTGAATCAGCCATTGTGCTTGTTAAACTAACTGTCTCTCACCGTCTCTCTTTCACTCTCCTTCTCTTTTCTGTCTTTTTTTTTTTTTTTTTTTTCTCCCCATCTTCGTCCGCCGCAGCCTGAGCAGGTCTCCCTCTCAACACAGTTCACCCCAAACATCCTGAACAATATTCCACGTCAGTCCGTTCAAACTTCAGCTCATGTGTTTTTGCAGGCTAGCGGAAGAAAACATGCTTTTATGTCTTTGCAGACTTCCCATTTATTCCTGGGATACTATATTAGCTGTATGAAAATGGCCAAAAACCTGAACAAGCTTTTTGTATTTCAGACAAGAGAAAGAAAAAAATGACAAACCTGTTGGTCTGACTCACTTTTCTTCTGACAAGTGGATTAGTTGATTAGCTGAAATCTGTAACACTTCACACTGTAATGGAAAAATAAATTAATGTAAATGTCCCTTTTTTAGGTTTTCGGTTAAAAAGAGGCAGAATGCCAACTTTCATAAAGGAGCAGCAGACAAAACAGTTAAAAGTGCGTCATAGATTATACCACAGCACATGAAAAGAGAATGAAATGACTGGAGAATTAAAAGGAATTAAAATGTGTCTTGTTAATAAACAGCTCAAGTATTTCATATGCAGACAGAAATCCTTTTCATTTGTTATTTCTGGTTCACAAGTTTTTGCATCTTAATCAGGGCTAACAGCTCGGTTTGATTAGAAAACCACAAAAACACTTTTTTCATATTTTTATTTAAAGCCCCACCTACCCTCA
>CALSCE010009779.1:17468478-17510518 GCA_943593645.1 Bovichtus variegatus
AGGAAAACAGTGTCAGCACGACGCGTCCAGACACCGTTTGTAAAAGGAAAACGAAAATGAGGTTTACATTATAAATACTGGGAAACTTCCTACTGTGACGGCTCATTTACTGATACCGGAATTTAATTGAGTTGTCTAATATACAGCAGGGAAGACTCTTCTCCAGCCACATGTGATTGAGGCTGCATAATGTCCTTTTTGTCTTTTTGATACCTTACTTTGCAGACTTAGGATACTTTTCCTTCTGCAAAACGTCCTGGAAAAACACTTAATTTAAACAAAACCTGGTGAATCTATCAAATGTTAATTCACAGGCTTGTTATGTGACTTTTAAAAAGGTTTGCAGAGGATGGTAGCTACAGTCAAGTTGAACTCAAAACTGCTGAAACAGCAGTTACAATAGATTTCAATAGAGATCACACACACGCACACACACGCACACACACACACGCACACAATCCACAAACGAATGAATTTTAGCTTCACACAAAAAGAAAAAGCCAAACATCAGTAAAAAAAACTTCTCAACTACTACTTCTGCAGCATAATCTACATTAATGAATATCTCTGAATATATAATATATAATATTAACAGGGAAGAGGTGGACTTTATTGAAGGAGTTTTATTTATTTTTAATTTTTATGTTTTGTTCCCTGTGAATCCGAGTTACAAGCAAATATTACGTTTTCACCTTTCAAGCCATCGAGTGGTTATGGCTGTTGCATTGCATTATTCAGAAATGTTATTTATCCTACTCACTGATATAAAGTGTACAATATATATTAAAAAAAGCCCCTGTCAGTAGAACACAATAGTATAACACAAACTACATCCTCCACAGTTGAATCAACACAAACTGAACATTATACCCTTCATAAAAGGAGGATTTATTATTATTAGACTAGTTTTAGCTTGGTGTACTTAATAAACTGGCTACTGAGTGTACACTGTGAAGTTTTAATTATGTGAGATGATGATATTTAATTAATATGTAATTTAGCCGTAAGAATTTCAAATAAAAACTGGCAGCCCCAGTCGAAAGTGATACAGAGCAAATTAGCTTTCATTTATTCACAGCTAGAACTTTATCTAAATAAGAAAAACTGCATGAAATTAACCAAATGATTATTTAAATCAGGAAAAAAGCTTATGAGTGCGTTTAATACATACATGTGTTTAAAGTCCATATATATATATATATATATATATAAATATACTATATATATATATATATATATATATATAAATGAAATCAATAAATATATATATATATATATGTATCTTTTTTTATTTATACACACAGATATATTTATTTTTACTATGTGTTAATACCATAATGTTGCAATCTGTTCATAAATGATATATTTCTACATATACACATCTGTTTATACAACCTTTTCATTCATAACTCACCATATTACAGATTACAACATTTCATTTTACTGTACAGTTTTTAATTTTACATTCTGCTTCATCTTACGCTATTCTATATGTATATTATTTATTTATTCCTGCATTTTATTATTGCAACATTATATTCTCCCACTATTTTATTCTTGCACTATTTTATGTTATTTATTCTTGCACTATTTTGTGTTATTTATTTTTACACTATTTTCTGTTATTTCTTCTTACACTATTTTATGTTATTTATTCTTACAATATTTTATGTTATTTTTTCTTGCACTATTTTATGTTATTTATTCTTGCCCTATTTTATTTTTTAATCCAGCAGGATGTTGCATCTCTCTTTTCTTCATTTCCTGTCATCTCTCTAATAAAATAATATTAAGAAAATGTGCCAAATAATACTAAACAAAAAGAAGCACACAAAACTAAGAATAAAGAACGTTCAGTACTTGACAGTTTTTGTTTTTAATTCTCTAAAACTTTTGATGCTCTAAATGTTAAAGCACTGATGTTTGATCATTTCTTATTAAGCTGACTCTTCCCCAAAACATTCCTCTTCTACTTTCCTTCATATGCTTTCATATTGGAGGTGAAGTGTCTGTAATAATTGAAGGAATACTGTCAGAGCGCTCTGACCTTTAGACTCCCATCTTCTCCCTGCTTGTAATGTTGTGATCTACAAATTAAAGCTCATCCTCCTGATGAACTCACTGATTGCCCCAGTGGGGGCAAAAGGTTAATGTAAACCCACACATCAGAATAATTAGCATAATTGCCTGATTAACCAACAGCGTCTCTGTGGATGTACCAACTCCGCGGTCATACACAGCGCCTGCAAGGACAAACAATAGGATGTGCTCAACGTGGATGTCTATACGTTGCTGATAGGTTTGCGTCATTTACAATAACCCAGTTAAGATCTCTGACCTTCGTGTTTTTCAGGTGGGATGTAAAGCCAGCCTGGTGTTTTTCCAGTACTTCATCATGGCCAACTTCTTCTGGCTGCTGGTGGAGGGTCTGTACCTCCACACTCTGCTTGTCGTCATCTTCTCCGAGAACAGACACTTTATCATCTACATGTTCATCGGCTGGGGTCAGCTTTTGTCTCATTTGAATTAAGAGGAACTGACTTTCTGACGCTGAAAGCAGCATTAATTGTACTTTTTTTTATACACTAATCACATGTGTCAAAGGTGTTCAACCCGTTCTCACTTTTAACGTGTCAAACACTGAGGTTTGGTACCTTTTATTATCTGTACGTGACGCACCAGGCTTTCAACTAACTTTAGTATTAGACCATTATTAGACCTTTTCCTAACTATAACCAAGCAGTTTTTCTTGCCTAAACCTCAACTCAAGGATTAAGGAATATGTGTTATAACTGTAATGTAATTTTAATCTATATATAGTATTTGTATAATCTATGAAAAAACACATTGGAATTACATATAATATATAAAAGTTTTGATAAATTGTAGTTAAATAAAGATTTAAAATCACTAAAAGAAAAAAATAATGAAATGTTAGTCTTTCATAGCGAAGGCTGGTATTTAAACAATCTCATACCTACATCATATCAATGTTTTCCTCGTGGCATTTTTCAGGAATCCCCACAGTGTTCGTGTTTGCGTGGGTGATGACAAGGATTTATCTGGAGGACACAGGGTGAGTGACGCCATCCAGTCCCTCATCACCAGCGTGAAAAATGTGATCAGATTTTTTTTTTGCACATCATAGCATCCCCCAATTATATTACATAGATTAAAATCATCACAGGAATCTGCATGCATCTGATTAATTCTTATCTGCAATTTGTTTTCGTCAAATGTATATATGAACGCACAATCGTGCACTCTGCATTGTTTGTGATGCGATAGGAGACGGGGAATTTCACTCACATTAGAGTGGCACACGTTGATATTCAATGGGGACTGCCTCTGTCCACAAATTACATTTTATCGATTAGATTAAGCCAGCAAATGTGGCTTTGTTTCCAGAATAATAAAGACAAATATCGGCCATGTCGAGGAGCACTTTATTGGATCATTCAGCCTGAGGGATTTGCATTGGAGCAGTTATCATTATGAGCCTGGTGCCACGGATCTGCTCAGCACATTTTTACAGCTGATACCGCAGTTTATTGTTAAGCAGGCTGAGTGGGTGTATTTAAAAGAAAAAAAAAAAAGACTTTGTTAAACAACTCTGCATCAACAATTACCAATTACAGATACAGGATAGAGCTCCATAGTGTGAGAGTGTGTGGAGAACGATAAGGAAACTTGAGTTTAGGAATAGCAGCGCAACAAAATAAATGTATAATAGCTTGTTCTGCAGCGTTCAATGACTTGACAAAGGGCGTGAGATGCAATTGACCTTGAGTTAATATTATTCAGTGATCCATTTCGAGACTTTGAAGGCATTAAAGTCTCACGTTATGGCCATTTTCACCATAAGACAGCATTGGACGGGCTTCAGCCTTATACAGCCAAACATCATTTATCATTAAGCCTATGCATCACGTTAGCATGGTCAGCATTCAGAGACCTGAAAGTCTTCCATCTGGACTTCAAACTTTCCTTTAAAAACTTGTGACTTGTGACCCTCCAGTATTCTTGCAAGGGTAAAGAGCTTGTCTACCGGGTTGGAGTTGCTGCCCCAAGTGGAAGATTTCAAGTACAGCGGGGTCTCGTCCATGAGCGAGGGTGGAAAATAGACAAATTAGTGCATCAGTCATAATGCAGACACTGTATCGGACTGTAAAGAGAAAGCTGAGCCTGAAGACCAAGCTCTCATTTTACCAGTTGGTCTGCTTGCCAGCTCTCTCCTACGGTCATGAGCTGTGGTTAATTATAGTAGAAATTAAACCGTGAATGTAGGCGGCTGGAATTAGTCTCCCTAGCAGGGTGATAGGGACTCATTCTTCAGAGATCTAGTGGGGAGCTCAGACATCAGCAAGATACTTCGGAGTAGAAATGTTACTCCTTCATGTCCAAAAGAAGCCAATTAAAATGGTTCGGCACACTGATAATGATGCCTTCATTTTTTTCGGGGTATGTCCGCCTAAGAGGAGGACCAGGGGCAGATGCAGAACGCGCACAAGGGATTACATGCTCCACCTGACCTGGTATCATCTTGGGATCCTCTGGGAGGAGCTGAAGGGTTTGGCTGAGGGAGAAAGAGATCCGGGCCTCCGACTGCTGTAGCCCAGACCTGGATAAATGGCCCAAAAATTGATGAATAGATATTGTGACTTAGACTTGCCCTGAAGGTCATGACACTTACTCTAAGATGTCAATGATGTTAAGAACGCTCTGGGCCAGACTTGCAAACACGAGACTTTAAGGTCTGCTAAAAAATACATGGAGTAGGTAGCAGCCTCGCTCTCCCTTCTGCTTGAAACCATCCACATTTTCTCTGTTGCCGATATGCTTTAGCAGATATTACGTAAATACTACAATAGTTACATTATGGTTATTTTTATGGTGCCCTCAGATGCTGGGAGAGAAATGACAACCCCATACCCAACTGGGTGATCAACGGCCCAATCGGATTCTCCATTATGGTAAGTTGAGGTTCATTACCGCAAAGTGAAGTTGATCATTTATGTAGAAGACGTAAAGGAGCCATTTCTTGTATTGCTGGTTAGAGCCAGTCGGTCTAGCACGGTGGAAGTTGATTTGATGTTCCATTTTGGCAAAGTAATCTCAGGTAAAGATTTTCTCTTCATAAATTTTGCATGTGAAGACAGAGCTGCCCTGGCCTAATTATGCCAATTGCTATGATATGATTGGACAATGGCCTTTTAGCGAACAGTAAAAAGTAGCGTAAGGGCACCGTTTGAAACAAATTCACTAGCAAACGGCCAAAAAGTGGGTGGAAAACTGTCCAACACTGCCAAATAAAACCCTTCCTTGTGGAGGTTTTTCTGACTCTTTAGTTGCTCTGATACGTTTTACTTTCCTCCCTGTCTCCAAGGTGAACTTCATCCTGTTCATCAGCATTATTCGGATCTTGGTTCAGAAGCTGAGGTGTCCTGACGTGGGCGGCAACGACCAATCACAATACAGGTATCTCACAAGCGGCACACACACTACACCTGCTTGTGTGTCAGTGCGAGCTATAAGAGTTGGCTAAATGCGTCAATATATATTAGAAGAAACAGATAATCTGAGACACCCAGAACATTTTTTATCTCCTCTGTGTTTGCTGTCTGGCGAGATAAGAGTGACGCTTACGTTCATTCAATAAGACAGCGTTTTATGTTGCTGCCTTGGTGAATCGCAGAGTGGGGGGGAAGTGAAACCTTTATGCCTCTGTGGCGACAAAAATTCTTGCACGATTCAGTGTCTGTTTGAGTCTTTGCTCAGTCAGAGGCGATTTTTTTTGCCCTGCAGGGAAATCTGAGCTGTGCTGAGCTGTCAGGTATTCGCATCTCCCACGGTAGCGGGGATCTGAGAGTCGGAGGCGAGAGGCGAGGAAAAGCCTGGATAAGCCACTGCAGAATCTCCTGTAAGTGTAGGTGAAGATTAAGTGTCAGTGCAGTGCAGTGAAGGGCTGAGCAGAGACGACAGCCTGGAGAGTGATACTGGGAGTTGTAGGGGTTATACAATACCACATGAGTAGTTGTATTCATCAGTTTCCACTTTTAGAGATTTTAGAGGTCTTAGTGTGTTCTAGTAACCAAGATAGGGTCTGAATTCTGTCTAATCGGGTCAGGATAGTGTGCCATGGGGCCAAGGGGTGTTGGGTATGTGCATCACTGTCACATATGGCTTATGGACTCACAATACAGGACAGCATTTTGGACCTGGTCTCTTTCGTATCAGGTGTCTTTTTCTAAAGTTTATCCACGTTTCACAGGTTTTCCACCGGCCCAAGTTTGGATTCTGTGTCTAGAATTGTGGACGTCTACATCGCAGTACAACGGAGGTTAATGGAATTACGCGTGTGGTGGTCGCAGCATTGATTTATGGTTAATCTGGACAATCCGGTTCTCGTACGGAACATTTGACAGAAATGACACGTTCAGAGATATGTTAAAAGAAAAGTAAGAAAAAAAGTTTTATCCATGTGGACATTTTGATGAATTTGGAATCACGGTTGTTCTGGCAATTTGTCTTTAGCATAAGGAAACGTTGAAATAATATAAATGCAGCAATCTTTAGTGCTGCATTAAAACTTTTGTAAAAGAATACACATTTTATTTTAGGGTCTGATGTCACTTGTGTTTTATTTGCTATTTTCATGGCTTTGAATTTGGCACAATATAGAAAAGGTGTGTATGGTCGGTTATTCTTACCTTTTTTTATTAAAATGTTTTGATGAATACCAAGAAAAGCTCTTAATTTGTGTGTTTACACGAGTAAAAATCTGAATGTGTTATGAATGAGGCCCGTTCTCACCAAAAAAAAATACACATTTTTCATGTTTATTTAATGCTTTAAATACCACAAACAAACTTCCACCTGCTATTTTGACAAAACGATCTCAACTCAAAGGTCTTTTTCTCAGCTTTCAACTGCATTTCCTGCATGTCCATGTTAGTGGACCTTGAGTTAAGACTGTTTGTCAAACCAGATGATAAAAGCTAAACTTCTTCATGGCACAAATGTTACGTTTTTTGACCCTTTACAGTAAATCGACACTATATGCAGTCACACCACAGCAACAAGAACACACTCGACCTCTGTTACAGCTGAATGGTGCTTCAAATAACTCCTCAGTACTGTTTCTCCCAGGAGGTTGGCCAAATCCACTCTCCTGCTGATCCCTCTGTTCGGGATCCACTATGTGGTCTTCGTTTCTCTCAGTGAGTCCATCGCGGAGGATTATAAAATATTCTTTGACCTGGCTCTCGGATCCTTTCAGGTGCTTTATTATTTTTCTATTCAATATTATTGTCATTGACAATTCTTAATGAATGAAAGTGCTTGTGTCCATATTCATTAATTATGATCTTTAGTCTTTATTAAAACAAGGAGCGTGATTTCACTATGAATTAATTTCCATCTGCACTGCCTGGGCAGGTACACACAGAACACTAAAAACGTTATTATACATGCAACACGATTACATAGTCTCTATCACACTAACAATTACACAGACACATCTACAAGCACGCAACATCTTGTAAGTTTGAGATTGAAATGTTTTCTCGTTGTTTTCTTCAGGGTCTGGTGGTGGCCATTCTGTACTGTTTCCTAAACAGTGAGGTAAGCCTTCCTTAAATGAAATATCATAATAAAACAGTGTTGATTAATATTAAACAGAAGTTTAGGGAAGGCACTTCCAATCAACAGCATAAAACATAATTTCTTTTTTTTAGTATTTAATTGTAAAGAGGCAAAAAATAATAAGGCTTTTTGAAATATTCCCCTGAATGTGTCTGCCCTCAGGTGATGACATGCTTATTAAAAAAAAAGCTTCAATTTGAATTTGTGGAAACATTTGATAAGCAGCAAATTATATTTTTCTTCGGTCACAGCTAATGTGAGTGTGTGGGAATTATGTGTAGGAAAAATAATCTAAAAACAACTAAATTAACAAGCTTTATCTATATTTCTTTATTTATTTTTTGCTCGGTGTTTTGGTGCACAATGCTATTATATGCTATTATTATACATGGCATGATTGCATGTCAAATTAATGAATGCGCGCAAGCACAAAATGAGGCAATTGCGTGTCTACACGTGTTGGAAAAGAACTTCCTGGTGAGTTCTGAGGTCAGACTGAGGCTGAGCTGTCACACGGTTCACAATGCACACACACTTTGTTGACACAAAACTAACGTCTGTACTGCTGATACATTTGCTGTTTTGGATGAAGAAACACAAAGCCCACCCTTCAAATTTGTGCAAATAATACAAGACGAAGGTCGCTTTGTGTTCTGTCTAAACAGATTTAGAGTTTGTGCTGATGGTGTTTGAGTGTCTGAAGGTCTTCCCTTCATCTGTACTTTCTGAATAAAATTGTCCACGCTAACTGATTCTTTCGTTTACTCCAAACAAAACCAGAAATGCCTCTGCAAGCAACTTTATGTTGGGATCAAACTCCGTGATACCGGCTCGATAATGGCCACACTCAACGGAGATAGGGCGTCGGGATCAAATTTGAGCATCAGGCGTAACCACCACTTGCCTTATTCTTATGTACGAGGTCTTAACAAAAGGATTAGCGTGACAGAATTTATGGATGTTCAATGTCGTTGCCCAGAGAGCTCTTTTTGCTGTAAGTGAAGTGAAGACACACGCTATGATTGGTCTGGCTCCAATGAGCAGTCTTCCATGTCTCTTGGCCAAGTCACAGCGAGAAGTATTGACTGTGTGGTCACGTAATCTGACCCTGGGAATTTAGATTCAAATATGTATTTGTTTTTAGCACATTTGCGGGTTAAGAAGGAAAGCTTTGTTTGCCCCATCACTAGCAAAACATGTATATATATATATATATATATATTTATATATACATACGTATATATGTTTTTTATTCATCTATTTTTGCAGGTTCAGGGTGAGCTCAAGAGAAAGTGGCGGAGTATGTGTCTGAACTGCCGTCTGAGCAGAGATCACTTCAACAGCACCTTCGCCTCCAGGAACGGTTCAGAGCACATGGTGCAGTCTCACCGCAACTCCCGAACCCAGTCCATCCTGCAGTCAGAGACCACAGTGCTGTGAGGACCTGAGGGATCCTTTAAAACAATCAAATCAAACAGTGTCCAGGTTGACCTGGGTCGAATAGTTTTACCAATTGATTTTTACACAAAGTTGAGGTGAAGTACCACATGGGTGGGACCTGCACATTCTTTCATCTCAGATTTTGGTCTCAGCTTTACAAATATCTCTTCAAAATGTACCTTAAGTGGACCTAAAGCAGTTCTCATCCGTCCTATGAGGGTGTGCTTGTGGTTGCTGCCAAGAAAGTATCATTTCTATTCAGTGTTTTTATGTTGCGTTATCTGGGGGTGGGGGGTAACCGAGCGTTATAAAGAAAGTTTATAAATAAATATATGGAAGAAAATCAGAGCCATTCTTCTCTTGGTCGTTAGCAGAGCTCCAGACGTTAGATTGAGTGAGATTGATGCTGCCATGATATTATGTGACAATTCGTAAATGACCTGGACTTCAGACCTGCTATATTAGCCTTCAGTTTCCTTAATGTTTGAGCCACATACATCTATGAAGAGACTGTTATCCCAATGAAAATTAGAAATTAGTTTTTTTCGTAAATGCCCTATAACAGCCCTCTACTGGTCATAGTCATTGTGACTATTATTCGTCAGGAGCAAAGGAGGAAATAGTGTGACGCTGTTTACACCAAAACTTTGGGACAAAAACACCGGAGACCGCTGTCTATTTCCTGTTTCCTTCCACAAGTCAATGTTAGTTTCTTTTAGTAGTAACCTGACCAAACCTCAACTATAGAGGTGTCCGATCAGAATACGATTGTATATTTGAACAGTTTTGGAGGGCACTGATAAACAATGTCATCCTGCCGATAGTGAGATCAGATCAGCAAACACTTAATCGTCAAGCAACTTATTTTGTTGTTTAATTAGAAAGACTTGTTTGAGCAAAAAGATCAGGGGATAAAAGAAAAAGTGGTTTCTTTGGGTCCACCCAACAAGGTTTCGCTGAACCAAACGACAGAAAAAGAGGTTTGCTACATAAGAAGTTTGTGTAATCTAGCTACTTGTGTGTTGGTAAATTGAATCAATGGTTTTCAGAGCACGCTACGCGCAGGTCAGAGTTTTCATTCAAGCTCAAAGGCAGCAGCATTTTTTACCTTCAAGTTTGCAGCAAATGGTGACAATTTGTTACTTAAGTGATGTATTTCGTTGTCCGTAATGGCCACATCCACTCATCTGAAACTTGAAGCTTATTAAAATCACTGTTACGAATGATTCACAAATGCATTTTGACCCAGGTCAGCACATGAGCACTGGTTGCCGGGGCTACTGGTAAAAACACAGTAAACAGGGTTGTTTTGTACGGATACAGAAGCCAAACTGTTCTGACAAACTGCATAGTTGATAATGAACATTTAATGTTATGCTGTTATCGAGAAGTGCTGTGCATGCCCCAAACCCTTTATCTGTGCTATGATGGTTTTGATACTGTGCTAATGTGTTATAATGAAAGATTATAGGTGTTCAGACTGAAGATGTCTTGTAATTACAAAGGAAACTTGTGTTTCCACCGGGACCTTCTGAGATTGGTGGCGTAACCATTTGTCACTTAAGTCTACTTAAGAGGACCGGATGCATTTCACATATTTCTAATGTACAATTTGAAAAAGTTTCAGTGGGAGGCCAGTGAGGGATCACATCCCATAACGATGTAGGATTTCCATCGATTACCACCTACCTGTGTAGCGATTGGCATCACTCCCACCCATAACTCTATCTCTAAAACTGCCCAACAGATGTCAGTGAACTTTGATGAAGGTTAAGGTCTTGAGACATTGTTTGGTGCAAACAGAGCGACTGTGTGGCTGTTATGCCCCACCTTTAGGCAGCCATATGGGGGCCAACAACTCTTCATCACTGACCCACGGAAGGCACCTTTACAGCAATCAAATCCATGGGAGTTATTAACATAAAGACATACGAACAAGACAATACAAAATCCTCGGCTGAGCGTCAGCAAGACCAGCAGTCCCCGCACCAGATGCCTCCCCCCTTCTGCTGCTGGCTGGCTCAGGAGCTTGCGCAGCACACCTGGGCAGAACTACTGGAGAGGGGACACATACAGCTGTAACAGAGACCATTTAAAAGGCTTAATTTTTCCAATCACAGCCAGAGATTTTGTGCTATGGCAAGATTCTCAACTGTGATCAAGTGCAATATGATTATAGTACTTATATCACTGATATTAAATAGCAACTTAACATTGAAAATCTGTTTTTGCATACCTCCAGTGGTTTCACTTCTGAACTTGCTGTATGTGTCAGTACACCGGGTCATGAGTGTTGGGTGTGGTTACAGGTGCAACAGAACACATTTAAAACAAGTTAATTGTCGACAATCTGGTTCCAACATATTTTCATTTCCTCCAGCAGAAGCAGAATCTTCTCCTAACAGTCACTAGTTAAAACAGAAGTGGCAGCTGGATTCAGGAACCTAAAGAAAATAATAATAATAATTTGCTTATGAATAGGAATAATGTTGCTTTTATTCATGCAGTAATTGTTACGCAGCATTTGCATGATATTCTCAGTGTTTGCCTTTTTTCATTGCTTTTGATAAATGGCTGTCAACGTGTCAATTTCTTGTTGAATCTTATGTAAATCTAGCCAAGAGATGACAAGAAAAAAGGAAACGCTTGCTTTGTACAGCGTACTTTATTTGTTTACATGTTGTTTTAAATTGTTGCAACAAGACAAAATAATCTTGTGACACTTGGCTTAAGGCATACAGAACAAGGGGTTATTTTGAGTAATCCCATTTTCACACAACTGATTATATTTATTCACTATCTGTTAAACAGTACTCCCTCCTGTTAAGGTATTTGGTGAACAAAAGACTAAAGCCACTTACTGCTCTGAATAATTTGTGTAATTTATACTTTCATTTTATTAGAGTACTTCCTACTTTTAAAATGAATTTAATTTTGATACATATTTATTTCAGCACTCCAAAACAAATTTGCTCCCTAATATACAATAACTAGGAGCCAGACCCTACTGTGCCTTAAAATACATTATTTTACACAGGTCTGGAGCAAATACACATTTAGATGTATTTTTAGTTTTTGTTTGATTGAATCTGGGAAGCAAAATAAGGAAATCATACATGTTTTTTTTGCCAAATCTGCTAAATTTAATCAACACGGAGGCAGTTTAGGGCCCTTGTTTTAATGATACAACTTAGAATCATCTGTTTAACAGCGGACATTATTTTTATTGGGCTCACAAATGATGTTTCCATGCATGTAGATTGAGAATAATAGAGGGCCTAGGATTGAACCTTGTGGAACACCACATTTTAGATAAGATGCAGAAGAACTTACCTTTTATAACAGCAAAATCTCAGAGAATGAGGATTAAATATACCCTTAAAGATGGAGTCAGGGGCTCCCCGGTAGCTCACCTGGTAGAGCGGGTTCCCCATACAGCTGTAATATTGAATAAAGGCAAAAAAAGCCATAATAAAGAGTCAGAGATTCTGGAGAAAGTTTCAGTGTCAAGGCCTGATATTTGGATTTACTGCTTGTCATCCTTATTGTTAGTTACTGAAAATCATGATTTTACCTAAAGGTTTGGAGTTTGTGTGGACAAGAAGTGGGAAGAGAAAGCCGTTGTGTGATGTGCTAAAAGTTTCTCAGGAGGATGTAAAGGTAAGGTGTAAAACTATACATTGGGAAAGCTACTTAGTCTTAGATATTCGTTTTTTTGTAAGCAATTTATTTAGCTTGATAGCTGCCATGCTAAAATCAAACATAATCCAATACAGCTGTATGCCTTAAGAAAAGTGTTACCAAATGTGTTACAAACAGGATATCACCATGTTACTCCGTGTATCATAAGACGTCTATGTGACTATAACTGGTATAAAGTATAAAAACACTGTAGAACTCCAATACAGTGTTGCTTTGTGGAGTGATTTCATATTTAATGTTGACTGACATGATGCTGAGTATCATGTCTTTAATCAACACATGTATTTGTACAGAGACACCATGAATGTCATGCAAAAGATGATTGATAAAGGCTATCTTTGTAAGCATTGCACTGTGTGAATGTAATTCTTTAAAACATTGCATTTTGATACTGTTTGTGCTTTTAGAAGCCTATTGTACTTAATGATAGGTAATAGGATTTCCGAGTCCCACACAATTTAAATTAAATTACATTTCCCTTAAATTTGTATCAACCCAAGCCAACAAAAATGTTGTTAATCATGTAACTATCTATCTATCTGCTAACAGGCCCACAAAAGCTACAAGTGGTAGCAGAAAAAGAAAAAAAAACACAAGAACAAATGACGCCTTTTTCCTGCCAGCCAAACTAATCTGCATATTGAGATATGATCACAAACAGACAGGATTGAGATAACAAGATAATCCAGATAATGAACACAGATACTGATCACAGGTGTAAATGGGGCCTCGCGACATAGAAGGGAAATTACTTTCTGTATTTGCACTGAACGTTGGCATTGGGCTTAAACCACGAGGTGCAAAGTCGTCCGATATGTAATTATAAGTAATTCCTGCGACGCCAGGATGATATTGCGCAATATGAATAAAATATGTATTTACTTGCCTTGAAAGACGGACTTGGACCGATGTGAGATATTATTAAGAGCCAAGTCGTATATAAAAAGCGCTGTCACATCAACACAGTATTGTTTTTCATTTGATGTGTTTTGTTTTGCTTTGTAAATCTAATATTTGCTGGTTTAAGTAAACCAAAAAAAAACGTCATTCTTTTGCATCCTGCTCTTGAATGATGTCCTGAACGTGATGGAATATTTATCAATAAAGATGTTTTTTTCTAAATGAGCAGGGGTGGTCTTGTTGTCGAGCTATTAAAATGCAGCAGTGGCTCCACCTCCTGTTCCCTAATTACGATGCATTCACTTATCAGATAAGAGTGCAAACAGCGTGAGCAATAGACTGCAATCTGTCGGACTCTTCAATCGATTCACACAACTCACCGCAGAAAAAAGCCACAAACACATATTTTAATGGATTTCAGTTTAGGAGCCTGGGGCGTTCTTTCACAAAATCCTGTAATTTTATAAAAAAAAAAAAAAAAAAAAAATTGATGAGAAAAGAAGTCTCAATAAGTGCTTAAAACTTGAAGTCTGTTTCACGAATCTCTTCTATCAATTTAAGTAAAAGGACATTCATCGTACAGTTACATTCTACATAAAGATCGCAGAAAATGTGTATGTGTGTAAAATTAATATATAGTTTGTCCTTATTCCCAATGCAAATCATTTTTTCATGTTAAAATGTCAATAATCGACCATTTCCATTTATGCATGTAAACATGTTGTTAATCCTCACGATGAAAAGCTTGTTGTTGTTTTCAAGGTCTGATGTGTTCTGTGGGCTTTAATGTTTGTACCTTTAAAGAGCAAAGAGACCAGAATAATAAGATCGGTATAAATTACAAGAATAAAAGTTACAGTGCAGTGTAAGAGGGGAATCATTATTTTATTTAATAAAAGGCAGCGGCAAACAAAAACATCTCTTTGTCTTCCGCCTTGATTTAAAAGAACCGAGAGTTGCAGCGGACCTGCAGTTTTCTGGGAGTTTGTTCCAGATATATATGGTGCATACAAGCTGAATGCTGCTTCCTCATGTTTGTGCAGTGACTACTGAATCCACTGGTAATGCTTCTCGGTTGCATTGCATTGGTTACGTTGTGGTTTTCGTTATCAGAAGTAAAGAGCTCCACTTAGAGGTTTTCAGCTCAAATTTGAACGGAAAAATCCAAATAACTGTTTGACTGACAAATGCTCAGCAACCGAAATGGAGCTCATGGTGTGAACATGATATGGAGGTTTACAGCTTCTTCCTTTTCTCTCATGTTTCTTCCTCCTCCTCCTCCTCCTCCTCCTCTCGCATGTCATTCCTACATGTCGGCTCCGTCCTCAGGGCTGCTCGGCCTGGAGGTGGCGAGCTGGATGTCATCTCTGAGAAGACAAGCTGCCTTGATCGGAGCTGACGGAGAGGCTTGAGGCGAACACGGCGCTAATTGGGAGGGTGAAGGCGGGCTTGGCGAAGGGTCCGTGTTGACTGAGCATTTGGCTTAATGTCGCTGGTTGCCGTGTGTGGAGTCCTCCAGAGGGGGGAAGCCAATAGTAAAAACATAGAGGAGACGATAAATCCAGAAAACCTTTGACCCTCGAGGCTTTTCACTGAACTGTGACTTACACGTTCTGGAACCACATAATGTCAAACCATTCAATTCAACAATTTAAAATGCTTGGATTGATTTACACCAGCAGCATGTCCAGCCAGCCTTTAGTTTTATCTGTCCGTTTTAGTTTTGCACAACACGCAAGTCAAGTGAACTTTCGTAAAATACTGATCATCTCTTTTTTTTTCAGATGGCAACTATTATGTTTTGAGAATAAATAACTTAACATGTTGCCATGATGGTTGCTTCTTATAGTTTTTTGCGGTCGGTAGTCCTTGAATGTGTTGGTAGGATCGTGGGAAATCAAAGGCTAATTTCAGAGTCATTTTAGCATTAGTGGACCATGACTTTAAATTTTTTTCTTATATTACACAGTTTACCTGGATTCTCTCTACTCATCAATAACACAGTTGTTCTACATTTAGGGACTTTAAGGTTTATCATTAAGGTAACATCTAAACGAGCTGCTCACCTGAGCCGACCCGAATATTTCTTCTTTTATTTTTTTTTACGTGGGAGGGAAATGAAAACAGGGGCAGAGAAATCCTTCGTCCCTTGTGGGTAAGGTCGGCGCATCTGCTTTGTTTTTTTTGGCAGCTGTTGTGGCACTTTTAGGTCACTGCTCTGACATTTCAGGTATTTACGGAGTCGACGAGTGGCTTTTTTTGCATTAAGATGAGTCTGAGATCCGCTCTGCAGCTTGTTAGCACTAAACTCCTCTCTCATGACGATGTTCATGCTGCAGGGGAGGAGTTCGATTAGTTAGAGTAAACACTTGTGCATGCGTATCTGACGTAGATCTAATTTACCGTCGTTTCCTTCTCATTCGGGCTTAAGGGGCTTGAAGAAAGGGACATAAAACTGCATTTTGAGAACATCTTTACTGATTTCATGTCAGTCTTTTTGAAAGAGGATATGGATGAAGGAGGTTGAATTTTTTTAAACCAAATTACCTTTTTTTCTAGTATCCGCACACAGGACACCCACCCAAAGCATAGAAATAATTCTTCTTTTGCTTTTCACATGCTCTATCTATCTGTGTTGGCTTACATCAATGTGAAGTGACAGGATTTAATGACAGAGGAGACGAAGTGATATGAGTAATTTTCTGTCATGAGGCATCGTTTCCACAGCGTGGGCAGGTACTGGATGTCTCCTCGACATCCTGCCAGTTTCTGTCGTTCCTCTGCATATTTCTGGCCACCTGGGCGCCACTATCTGCTGGATGTGGCTTCTTCACGTTGTCAGCGAGCAATGCTGCGATGTTTCGGAGAATCCCAGCGGGCGTGATCGGGGTTTTCCAATGACAAGGTTTACTGACATCAGCAGACGTTTTGGAAGGATTTGAAACCTATTTAATAATCCTGCGTCGGGTGCGTTCACACACATACTAGAAACAGTTTAACAGAGGAGGGAGATCGAGAAGAACATCAAAACACAACCTAGAAACTTGCTCAGGGTTGAACTAGAATGGCACTCCGCCAAGGCCCATGGAGCATTCACATGCTCCTGGGATGATCCCATTTCCCCAGTTGGGGAAGTCGTTCTTCGGTGTGTTGATGAGCTTTAAGTTGTAAACAGCACGTTAAAAGCTTGTTTCAGATTGGTTGTTGTTGTTGTTTCTGACCTTGGTGAATTTTCCCAGTCGCGATCTCATTTTCCCGATTATTTTGACACCACATGAATGGTGGACCTTCGAGGTGGACTCCCTGGTTTGATTGTATTCTGTGTTAAATTGTCCCTCCATTATCCCCACAACTGTCCTCTTTGCATCCTCTTTAAAAATCTATTTCATCCATCTTTCTGAAAGAATAAAGCATGTTCCTGGGCTTTACTTTTCCATAGTAGCAGCATGTGCTATTAGGTATGAAAATCTTGTTATTAGCGTAATTTGCGTAATCTTTTCAACTGTTTTCAGCTGTAATGCTGTCTAATAAACAGCAAAAAGTGGAGTATTTCGCTGCTAAAGAGACATATTACCCTGAGGAGCTGGTAGAGACTTAAAATCTTAGAAATCATATGTCAGTTTCCACTGTTTCCAAGTGGCCAAAAAAATTATTATTGCAGCTTTAAACATTAAAAAGGAAAAGAAATGTTTCTAGTATTTGGAAATGAATTGAAATAGAAAACTTGTAGAGGCAAATGTATCCACGTTAGTGTAACACTTCTTGTTCTTTTTCTTCTGTTCTTGCTGGTTGTACATAACATGTTAAAAGGTTTATTCAAGGGCCCGAATTTCTGCTACATAAAAATATCTTTCCATAACCACCAGAACAGTCTTTGTCTTTATTGATTCTTTCTGATGTGTCCTCTACCTGTCACTTGAATGTGGTGAGATGGAGTCTGAGAGAGCTCTGAGGGGGCGCGATGGTATGTGTTCATGTGTGTGTGTGTGTGTGTGTGTATAACTGAGAGGAAAGAATAAGACTGACAGCCCAGCGTGGGGCAAGTGGTGGCCAGTGGAGGCTTGTTGTCGCAGGGGTTCAGGGGTCACCGGCAGAGCGCGATGTTACGGTAGCAACCAGAGGGGTCGAGAGGGGTGAGCTGTCACTCCGCCTCGGCCGACAAAAGACGAGACGCGTGTCGGAAAATTGAGGCCAAACCTGCAACTATCAGACTGCCGACAATCATCCGAGGTAACAATCTACCGCGCCACCTTGGAGTTAAGTTCAAACGAATCGAATAAAAGTCACATTTATTTCCTTCAAAGATCTCTGCCAGCAGCTCGCAAACCTGAACAGAATTTCAAATGATCAAGTTGAAAGGTTCAGCTGCACGAAGGATTACACAGAGACCTTTGGATTTGTGAATACTCGTTACATACTATTCAAGTAACTTTGAAAAGGTGCCCTATTATTATTTCAGTTTGGCTTGCTGTCCACGCAAAGGAAAGCTTTTTCCAACGTTTCTCCTCATACCACAAGCCACAAGTCTCTTTCAACAAAATGCATCAGCAATTCTCATTAATTTAACATTTGGATTTTTTCTTCATTTTGTCTTCAAACTTTAAAAGAAAAACAGTTGTTTCCTGAGAAAATAAAATACCGCTTTGTTTTTTTCAGGTTTTTTTCCCAAGCTGTTGGTTTCAAACGTATAAATGTGAAGAGTTCTTATTCGCAGCTGGTCTGGCTCCGTCCAAATTGAAAAAATAAAAAATAAATGCACAGACCAGAATCTGTAAAGCTCGTTGTTCTGGAACTATTAAATCATAAACAACAGGTTATCCATCTGCACAGCTCTTCTATGCAACTTCGATTTAGAGACAAGAATCCGGTAAATCAATGTATCGGAAATCACTTCGTATTTACCAAACAGCACTACCTTTAGCCTCTGCCATTTTCATTTAAGTGTCTGAATTATGAGTGTGGAATATATGCACTATAGTGTCCTCAAAGAATTCCCCTTAAAGAAGGAAAAAGGTACAAAAAAAAAGTACCTTATTTACTCACTATTTAAAAAGAAATATTTTAAGTGTCTGATATATATATAGATCGTGTAATAATAATAGTAGCTTCTAAGCAGTAATAATAATACTGCTTCTAATCTTTATGCTAAACTAAGCGAAGCAGCTCCAGCCCTGTATTTCAAATTATTACCTATAAATCATCTGCGTACAGGATAATATTACCTCTGGGGGGGTTGTGTACAACGGTAATGCAGACGATGGACTAAAGAAACTGCTTCAAGCACTTCACGGAAAATCGACTATGTGGATTTCACCGCGAAATGTGAAGTCCATGTTGTAACAGCAGTGAGGCTGCCTGGATTCTAGTGTCAGTCCATGTTAAAGTAAGGAAGTCTTCTGATGACACACACACACACACACACACGCACGCACGCACACACACACAGCCTGGATAACGTCCTCAGGATAACATCACCACTCACTGTCGCTGTCACACATGAAACAATCTTTTTTTCTACGATTACGGTCGCTCCCTCAGAGCTGCCTGACAGCAAATGAGTTTCTCCTGGCAAGAAGCGCTCAAGAAATTCTGTTCTCTGTGGAAATGTGTGCCCTTAAAGTTTATGAAAGTGCCTTTGTGTTGTTCCACGATCAACTCGTCACTCTGGACGTGACTCTACTCTGGGTGGCTCCATCATAAAAAAAAAAAAATGGGTGAATGTTTACATCAAGTTTACAGCTTTGAACACTTCATCTTTTTGTAGTTTCCGTCGTTAATTACTGATACTGTAAAAAGGGTACGAAGGGCTTTATAGAGCAGCAGATAGACGGTGCGCGTACAAACAGGGTCACACGTCATGGAGGATAAATAAGTCATCAAATGTTCCCCGTCGTCCATTCAAACTCAACTCGCCTTGTCACCCATTAACAGAAAAACACACTGAGACGTTCAATTGAAATTCCCTCAAACAGGAACAAGCTGTGAGAAAACAGCAACGACATTAATGTATTCAGCGTAGACTTCGATGTCAGCAGACAAACACAATCGGTGATAATTACAAATGACTTAAAATCAGTTTATTAGAGGGAGTTTCAAATTTTAATATTTTAGATTAAGTGTTAATAGACCAGATTGTCCGTGTTGTGTTTCAGTGCTTCATGTTTGGTTTCAGATAACGGGCCTCTGATTCAAAAATTTTAACTTAAACTACACAAGAATTATCGGTAAATGTACCTAAAGTATCACGAACATGAATTTTCATTATGAAGAATGGCCCCTTTTTATATACACTCATATAACTCGATTATTAATCTGATGCCAACATGGATGCAGCATTTTAATGCAGCATACTTTGTTGTAGCTGGTGGGGCATAGTTGGTAGTTTAATGTATATCAATCCATCATAAACTTATACTGCATGTTATGTATGAAATTGCAAAGTAAGTGCAGCTGCATGTAATGAAGTAAAAAGTACAATAGTTGCATAAAATGGAAAATAAAAAAAATGAATACATGCTTTTAACCTCTAAAAACATGAATTCCTACGACTACTTACTATTTCCTATTCATTTCTATTGAAATGACACTAAAAGATGTAAAGTAAACTTTGTTAAAACTTCCAGAAACACAAGGCATGGCATCCTTCCTGTGGGGAATTTAGTATTGTCGCCTCCCCACTAAGTTGAGCTTGATGTTTCCTGCGAGGAGTCGAGACGCCAAACATTAATGCTGCACATATTCACATTTGATTCCACGTCAGTGCGCTGACATAACTTTGAATGAAAACCTTCTTTGTGAACACAAATGGTCTTCTACTAAAGAAACCGACCCTCTGATAAATTTGTGAGTGTGTTCTGTGGATTATTCACAGTAATGAGGACACTCCGTTTGAAAGAGATGCTGCGTTTGAGTTTTTGACTTTCATTTTCCATTGCTTAGAGCTCCACTGACTGCAAACACAAACCCCTCTTTTGCACTGGGGTGGGAGGCAAAACAAATCAGAGACAGATACCAAGACCCTCTGCTCGGCTCGACATGTTTTATGTTTTGTTGTTATGCTGAGAGAGAATCGTCTCTTCAAAATGCTCATTTATTAGTTTATTTGACTGTTCTTTGCTCTGAAATTAATCAGATTTTAGTTTTTTTATATTGTGTATGATAGTGTGGGATTGTAAAAATCTCCCATAATCAAAGTTTTGCTAATTATTCCAGCACATCGATCAGCAGCAGAGTTTACTGCGACACTTAAGTTCAATAAAACAAAGAAACGACCAGGAAAATGCTTCCTGGATTGAACAACGTGGTCAGAACGGCTTGTGCTTTCTATATTTTGTGTGTACATTATATTTATTTTTTTGCAATCTCTCCAATACATATATATATATATATATATATATATATATATATAAGCAAAAAAAAGACAGAACTTATTTCAGTTAATTCATCATTTTCAGGTAAAACAATGTTCCAACATGACGACTGTGAACTTCATAGAAATACCGCACAAGCCTGTCAAATGATCACATATTTTGACACACAAGCATCTCGATCTCCTCTCAAAAGAGGAAAAATGAGGTATATGAGATATATGAACAAACTGCAACTCTTAGGCACGCGAGACCAACATACAGCAGCCACAGCTAAGAGCCGGCAGCAGCTGGACCTCGGCGATGTTTAGCTAACGTGACGTTTTGTGGAGAATTCGTCCCCTTAATACTGCTGCAAAGTCCAGTCCAGTTCTGTCCAGTGTGAAGGAAGTCTGTTGTACGATGATCCGTGAGGTAAAATGACTGTTAATATCAATGGAGTCCGGTGAAGTTCACTCGCCAGGGTCGGTGACGAGACGAGATTCAGTAGAAATACCGTGAAAATGTAGTAATATTGTATAATACAACGTATAGCACCTGCAGAAAAGTCTGCATAATCCCAAGAAAAATAAAAGAATCCGACAGCAAACGAGGAGGTTGGGGATGAATGGGTGAGAAAAACGATGTTATGACTGTGTTCGAAGTACTAATACTAATGTACTGCATACTGCATACTCAATGTGTATGTACTGCATACTGCCTACTGAAGGAACGATTCAGTATGATTTCACCAGCGGACTGTTCACACTGAAGTATATTCCGATATTGAGGATCCGAATGGTTACTTTCTTGCCTGAAAACACATTAAAACTCAATAAAAGTGACATTTTAATGGCGTTTAGCCTGGCTCGGAATTTCACAAGACTGACAGACGCAATGCATTGTAGGGCCGATGAGTCTGTTCAGTAACAGCACCAAACTAAACACTGACAAAGGAAGTTGTCCCGCTGAAAGGTGCTCTATAAACACAAGCACTTGCTCATTCCTCCACCACCGTTGATGGAGTTGAATCGGCCTCAATACTGAGATACTATAACTTTGTCACCCCCGACAACAGGCTTCAGTCGGCTTCCTGCATAATGAATGCGTGAAACCATTCCCTGTTAACGTTTTAAAGTCCGAGCATGTCTTCTGCACAGAGATGGGGAGTCTCGGCTCCTCTGGCAGATCCAGTCACGTTCCAGTTTGGTGCCCACGAGGAATTTTCTCGATATCCTGCGTCCTGTCATAAATAATAAAGATGTTCCTCTTGCTGTAGGGGCGCTGGGATTGTTCATTGTGTGTAAAGCCGGTTTACATTCTTCAATGGGATGTAAACAAGCTGAGAACATGTAAAGTTTTGCGGTCACTGACCTTATCCAGCACATTGTGTGAACTAGACAATAATTATCTAATTAGTGGGTACAGTGCGGATCCCATAGAGGAGCTCTTTGCTGTGTGTGATCTGCTGATGGGCTGGTTGAAAGGCCATGCTGGGATGCCATGAAGCTAAATGCTGAACGTCCTGTGGGAATATTTGGTGCACAGGCGTGTGTCACGTTGGCTTACTCACGGATCGATGTCCTACTGTTGCTCCCTCAATCACTGACTCTGAGAACAAGGCCAAACGTCTGAACAAATCATCACTTCATCGAAACAGAAACAGCACAGAATGTACTTCTTCGGAAATTAACGACATTTCACACGATCGTTAATATGTGTGCTCTTTATCTTCCCAACGTTAATTGATCTCAACCGAGAGCTAGTGTTGATGATAATGATATGCACATAAGACACGGAGCAGAGCAGAGGTGAAGTGAACATAACGTTGTCTGTACCGTTACAAACAGTCTCTGTGCTAAAGTTAGCTGGAAGGGATGTGACGTAGCCCCGTTGCGTTTTTTTGCATGAGCACTGTGGCGTCAGCAACCGGTCATATAACTTGCTCAGATTTCTTTGTCGGGCAGTTAACACCCCGGTCATAATGTTGTTTTTAATGAAAACTCGCCTCCTGGCTCTTTCACCTCTGTTTTTTACAGGAGTAACAGGCCATGTGTGGTGCATGAAATGCATCCCGATGTGAAGAGTGGTTTGTGTGGATTTTCATAAAATAACTAATAAATATTCGGAAAAGTAACTATTAAAGAAAAGTTAAAGAAACTTTAAAGTATTACATTTAAGAATGGAATTTGGTATGGTGGTAGAAAGTCAGCAGAAAGTCTGTTGTTTGCACTTATTGTAAGTCGCTTTGGACAAAAGCGCTGGCTAAATGTCATGTAATGTAATGAGTGTTCAGTTGCTTAGTGTCCATAGTGTTTTTTAATGAGCGCCAGCTGTCTTCACTGAGACAAGGCTCTGTGTAGAGAGTATGTAGCCGCCTACAGATAAAGGGCTCATTGACCCCTGTCCACTTTAAGCCCTGTATACCAATCCACTACCACCATCTAGAGTTTGTTAGGGGATGATACGTTGGATCTGTAAAAAATAATAACTATTGACCGTGAAAATGTTCATGACAGGTAGAGACTGAAACCCCAGCAGCAAGTTTTAATCTGACTTTAATCAAACTTGGCTGGTGTTCCTTTGAGTCCTCGCAGATTTAATAGGGAAGCTCCTCCGTGTAAATCTGTGTAACAGCGTGAATGTGAAATAGCACACAGGCTCCTTTAAATATGGATAAACAAAGTTATGCTCAATGTTTGAATTTGATATTAGCCTCCACAGCTCATGCTCCCTCAACGCCGTGGGGTCAAAACCACACAACTGCAATGTTGTCATTTTCTTGCTGGAATTAAATTAGCGCATTGTGTTTCATCAATCCTTTGGGAATTTTAAAATGATAAAGAAAAGCCTTTAAATATTCCCATTTGTGAATGTTTAAGCAAAAGTGAAACACTAAAATCATGCAGGTTGCTTTGATGTTTTTAAAGTTCTGCGTCTGCAGGGTTTTCCGTTGATAATTGTATGCAAACTAATCAAGTAAATTTAATCTATGAAGCCAAATATCACAAACCTTGACAATATGTAGAAGAAAAAAATGTCATCTGTTTACCAAAATAGTGCGCACTTATTCAGTATACTAAATACAACTTAAGTTAAATGCTAATTTAATTATATTCTCAATTAATATGTTGTTAAAATACAAAGGCTATGAAATGCTAATTAAGACGGCACTTTCAAAAAGTTGTTTATTTTCAAAATTTACATTAGTGCACACTTAACACAATTGAAGTGTATTTAAAAATAACTTTTAATAGGTATACTAAAAATGCAGCTTAAGTTAAAGGCAAACTAAAATATATTTATTAGAAATGTGCTTTTACATTATATGCAAAAATGACATATAATGACCGGCTAACAAAAATGAAATCCTGTCACTGCAGCAAGCACTGGCGGCTTGTTTATTTAACTCAAATTCATCTATATGGGAAATAAAAATGTTTCTTTATTTTGGAGATGTGGAGACTATGTGTCATGAATATTACTGTAACTCTCTTTCGGCAGGAGTCATCCCTAAAATACATACTCTATAAATAAAATTACTTTTAGCTTTGGCAATCCTCGCTAACATGCTTAACACTTTTCCTGTTCTCCATGTGTCTGTAGATAAACTGACTTGAATGCCCTTTACAGTTTAATAAGATCCTCCGTGTACAGTTAAATGCATTTAGTTATAATAGAGATAAGACTCCCATTATCTTATGGTGACAGTAGATAAAAGGCGTCCACGCTCCTCCATTCTCCATACGTTATTCTTTTTTTCATCTGTAATCTGGTTTGTCTGATAAAGCCAGAAGGAGATAAAACATTTTTAAAAAGCAGTAAAACCGAACGGTGAGAAATTAGCTGATAACTGTTTGTCAATGTCTGCAGATAGAACATGGTTGACATGGTAATTGCGGCCTGTGTCAAAGTAAATTAAAGTGGGGGAAAAGGTGAACTGAAAAGAAGAGTTGCAATGTAACTTTGTATTTATGTGTTGGGCTTTTAAAGCAGTTGTGAAGTTGTGGGAAACGTTTGTGCTTCGCTAAATCTATAACTTTATTTCACAGCGCTGTGTCTGATGGATTTATGGAAAACGAAAAAGGGATGATTTTTCTGCCACAGTTGGTTTAGCCTGTCTGATACAGCAAAGACTCCGCGCCTACAGCGACAAATAAAAGGAAATCTAAAATCTATGATCGGGATTGAGTGCAGCTCAGAGTGAATGAGAGATGTGCAGGAAGTGGAGAAAAGTCGTCTTTCAGTTCAGACAGAGGACTGCAGAGGTCTGGTTGTTGCTCCTGCACACGGTGTCTTTGTGTAACTTTCTCTTCCAGTCTCATCAACACTCCTTCAGACTACAATCTTACAGAGCAGAGAGCAGCTGTAGCGGCTCAGGATTTACTAATAACAGACAGAGGATTCGTCTTTTTTTGTGTCTCATTTTTTCATACTTTAATCAGATTTTCTTCACCACTAGGGGGCAGCAGGAAAGAATTTGTGAACAAAACATCTCATCACGTTGCTTATTCCCACGTCCATCAGTTCCAGAGCAACATGATCATTATTTAAGTGTTTGTGTTTACCTAAGGAATGTAAGTCCAATGTTCACTCTCTTTTAGCTCTGTTTTTGTTCTCCACCTCCGCTAGCTGCTAAATGCTAAATTCACCAGCTGGTCTCTAGCTGTGTAAAAAAAAAAAATTGTTTCCAGCTCCACAAAAATGTGAATCATGCAGCTTTTCTATGTTAAATATCTCAGTCTTCCGATGGCCATTATGTTAGTACTTATAGTAGTTAAAGTGGAGAACGAAGGGAACTGTAGAAGTGGGTCAGTGATGAGGAGAGACAATACAAGATGCTTAAACTACGTCATAACCACAGGGGTTAAGTTTGGTCGTCCTTGTTTTGTTTTTTTATTCGAAAATGTCTGTGACCACCAGAGACAGCTTTTATCTTTTGTGTAAAATATGTTTGTCATAAGTGTCTAGTGAGATATAAGCCCTTCTTACATTTTTTTATTATCTTCTGTAAAATCAAGAGTTATTTCAATAATTTGAACATTGCATTATTTACATTTTCTTTTTTTCTAATCTTTAAATCAGGCCTTGAATGACATAATAATGTTTTGGTAGCTTCAGTGTGATATTTGTAATATGAACATGAATCAAATACATACAATACACAAAACGAGAATTAAAAGCAAATCATAGACATCACATTATTATTCACCAGGACGCTGCTCGACCATCACACAAATACCCATAAAACCACATTTAATTAAGTTTTTTAGGATTAAAAGTAGTAGCTAAATACCCGTGAGATTAATGAGCTTCACTTCACAAAAATACTGGATCTCCTGCAGGCTCAAGTCTCATGTTCCTGTTATGACATTTCTTGGCTGAAAATAGGAACCTGGTGCACTTGTTTGGCTCTGCACGGGCACGCAAAACACTGAGCAGACCGCTCGCTGCCCAGAAGCTCCGGAAACTCCACTTTGAATGATTTGACACATGAACCGAACTCCTCTTCACGCAGAGGAACCAGCGTGAGGATGACAACACAACTCATGATGCTGTAGACCAGGAGGACAATCAATCTGATGTTGCGTTCAAAGACACTTTATCAGGAGGTTATGTATTCGGCGAGACCAAACTGACGGATATTACATATGTTGAAATCACTCGTTACTGATGTTGTTTGAAGCTTTTTAAAGGCTCAGTGAAGGTTTTACACATCCTGTGCATCACAGCTGATGCACAACACAAGAGGGCGCCTTCCTCCTGCTCACCCGGGTTGAGGTTCATGGAGGCTGTCACGGTTCCTCTTCATTTTTGTTGTGTGTTTTTGTTCAGTCCTCATACATTTATTGATCCCCTTGGGGAAATTGGGTTACTTAACAGTTGCTCCATTTTTGAATAAAAATATATACAAACATCGAGAAATTATAGTATTTATAGTGAAAAGAAAAAAAAAAAAAAAAAAGGTGACTTGTTTTAATATACAATATACAACAAAAAACAACAATATATTTGTAAAAAAAACATATGTATATTACAATATATACAATAGTGTAAATAGTATTAATGCCGAAAATGGAATCTATGATTAAGTGTTTGAATGCTGAATAGTATAAATACGAATATTAATTTAAATGTACAGTATAAATACAGTATATATATCTCTGTTTATTTTAAATTTGCTGCATTAATAAAAAATATCTTTAAAGATATTCATTATGAATGCTGAATATTATAAACAAGGATAAATAAAAATATTTATTGAAATGTACAGTATAAATAAAGTATAATTAGATACATATCTGATTATTTTAAATTCGCTGTATTAATAAAAAATATCTTTAAAGATGTTCCTTATCAAATATGTGTCTAATTTGTAACGAAAGAAATAAAAAGCTGCCGTTGCGTCCTGCATACTTCATATCCCAGAATCCTTTGCGTCATATTTTTTCCCTTCTTCCGACTACCTCCATCCTGTCCGAGCAGACAGAAAGGGAAACATATGACTCGTCTGCTGCGTTGAGGCTGAAACCTGCCGACTTAAACCTTCCGAGGGCTGATTCAGAACATTAAACCCCCCGAAGGAGCGAGTTTGAAAGGTAAGGACCGCAATGGAGACTTTTTAAGAAACAGTTTTAATGCACGACTTCAGGCTAACTAGCTAGCTTATTTGTTACACGAACCGCTGGTAAACACCTCTGCTTAAAAAATAAAATAAAATGTAGGGCATCCTTGGTCAGCTGCACCATGATTAAATGTGTTTGCTTTTATTTCGCATGTACGCCGAGCTAAGCTGTAATGTTTGCGAAGAAATCAAGAAATCAACAATGTTGTTGTTGGCCTCCTGTCTCAGCAGTCGGTGTTTTTCCTGCACTTTGCATTTCCTCATGCAGTTTTTTTTTTTATTATTATCCTTCGCATTTAAAGGCTGCAGAGAAAAACCTCATCCGGTGCAGCTAGCTCCTCCTTTAGCATCCCCATGTGAAGCAGAGGTGGAAGGTGCATTTACTCAGGTGCTGTATTGAAGTACAATTTCGAGGAACTTGTATTTTAGTACAAGTATTTTATGCTACTTCTACCTCTACCTGCTCCCCTACTTTTATTTCACAGCTTTAGTTACTTAGATTTTGTTTATTAATACACCATATAAACCACCTAATAAATTATGATATATGATTATGTGTTAAATTACCCAGTAGTATATAAAGTAATAAAAAAATAACCCCACCTTTACAAGCTGCAACATTAAAGTGATTTTATATATATATATATATATATATACTACGAGGAGAGAGAATACCTGCCCTACATTCATAATGTGGGCAGAAATATCACTCCGGATGAGTGATTATGTCCCTCTGTGTGGGACTTTTGTGTCCATCAGCTTGATGAGTTCCTCTTTTTTAAAAAAATTTTTTTTTTTAAGTGGCCTCAAATAAATCAATTAATACAACTTTAAGAAACCTAATCTAATAAATTGCATGCTATTTTAGTTGAGCTGGTAGTCATTAGTTATGTTTAGGAACTGTTAGTCCCAGATCTGGTGTCACAGTGTTATCCACAAATATGCTTTGGTCTTAAATAAGCTCGAGATTTAAAGAGCTCCTTCTGCACAACTGCATTCATCTGCATGAGCACGACTGCACTGGAGAGTTTCACAAATGTTTCAGTGAACTCCACTGATCCGTAGAAATCCTGTGACCAGTGGGCAAATTAGATTTTAGTTGAGAACGTTGTGAAAAGGAATCTGAGCGCGCAGATCTTAAAGTATCGGCCTACGTCCTTATGGTGAAGTTGGCCTGCTGCAATTTTATTCTCACCCAGTTAATAACAGCGAGAAGGAGCAAACCAAGCCTCACCCATATGCCACAGGCCAGAGACGGAGACAGCCGCACTGAGAGTTTATGTCCTGTATCTGTGTCACGCCACTGCCACACCTCTTCAGGATTCAAGCGCCATGTCTGAGTCTTTTACCTCCAATGGGAGAAGTGAACGTGAACACAGATGGCAAACATGCACTGCAAACAGACAAAACACAAGGTGAAATCTATTGATATAATATGATATAACATAATGTACAGTAATATAGCACAGAATATAAAATCTAATAGTATGACCATAGTATAAGCATAGTATAATATATAAATAATAATAAAAATACATGTCCTAATTATTATTATTATTATTATTATTATTATTATTATAATAATAATAATAGTATATAATAATTAGGACATGTATTTTTAAGTTCTACTACTACTACTACTAATAATAATAATAATAATTAGTCATAATAATAATAACAATAATAGTATATTATAATAATAATAATAGTACAACAAAATAACAATAATAGTAATACTAATAGTATAGTTATTATCATTATTATTATAATAATAATAATAATAATAATAATAATTAGTCATAATAATAATAATAATAATAATAATAATAATATAAATAAAAATAATCCTACTTTTGGTATAAGAACATATAATATGTGATATGATTTTTTTTTTTTAAATTTTTTAAGAAATCAACCTTAAAGAAACGGTGTGCAGGGATTTTTAAATAAATAATATAAAATTATCTCATATTCATGTGACACAAATAAATCTAAAGGAATTCCTATGTAAATATAACGAGGTAATTGAAAGTGAAGGTTGATGGATTCTATCCTGTGTCTGTGCAATAGGATCTGTATCCCATCTGTATATGAGCTAAATTCTTTTGACTGCACAGTCTTTGTTTTTGTAAAATGAACCTCGTCAGAGACTTTAATGTGTGGTCCACCAGAGTTTACAAAATCCAACGTGGATCCTTTCAGAATAGTTTTTGTTTAGTTTCCTAAGACTTGTGACCGCAATACATCCTGAGAGGGACATTTTACTGCTAAAAAAAAAACAAAAAACTTATCAGTGCTCTTACGAGCCAACTACATTATTTCTAAATAACCTCAAATCTAGTTTGGTGTTCCTCTACTGCAATTATCTTCTTTGTCTTTTAGCTTTAAAAGTTCCTTAAACCAACTCTGAAATGGAGAAGACGTTGCACTCACTGAGAATGAACGGCAGTTTTTTTCGGAGTGACTTTAAAGCTTTATTAGCTTATATCTCTAATAATATTATTGATTGTTATCAGTCGTGTGGCCGTGTTTGTGCTGGTTGTTCTATATATATATTACTAAATAACTTACTTTCTTGTTGCACTTACATATACATCTGTATCTATAGTCTCTGTTGCATGAGATTTCCTGAATAAATAAAGCTGAACTAACTTGAGTAATACCTGTACTATGAAATGCTGATTTTTAAATACTTCCCTAAAAAAAACTGTCAACCAAAAATAAGGGTAAAATCCAGTTCAACGTTGGTGTTGCTATTAAAAACTCTCCGGCATGTAAAGAGAAAATTGGTTTTGTGTTGTACTTTCAGGGGAAAATACAGTATATGATTTGATTTGTGGGAGTTACAGTACAGCTAAATGCCTTTTTAAAATGTTTTATTTTATATGAAATTGCTCCCTGATTCTTGACGCTGTCAATTAAACCCTTGGGATTATTTACAAATTATTTACAAAATGCAGCTCTAATTTTAGGTGTTCAATTGTAACACCCTGCTATTTAATCTGGAAATGTACCTTTTTATAATAATGTATTTAAATATGCATTTAAATCATCACATCACACAACCAGTGAGTGAGAGAATCTGCTTCACTCACGTGAGTCTATCCGTGTTACTTACAGTTAATGCAAAATAGCAATTAGTTTCCTTTTGAACAAAGACGACAAACGTGTGTTGTGGAAGTTATGGTCAAAGGTCATAGGAGCCGTACAATAACAACACTGTTATCTGGGTCATGTAACAAATCCGTTTTTACAATATTCTTGTCAGAAAGAAGAAGAAATTAAGTATTCAAATATGCTTTTTAAGTTACACATCAATAAGAAAACTTGAGCGTTGGACCCGAGTGGCAACACAATCTTTTAGCTTTTGCTTCGTCCTTCCTGTAGATGCAGTGATGACGTTAACCTCCGCAGAGAGAGTTGATTTCCACTAAACCGGCCCGCTCCGATGACCCGCTTCCTGTGAGTCCACCTTCTGTTGACCAGCGGGCGGGGCCAGGCCGGCTCAGGGTTGGGCGGGGGGGGGGGGGGCGGTACCAGGGATGGACAGCCGATGCAGCAGCAGCGCCGATTCACGGCTGACCGGCAGGTGCGGGTATTCTATCAACACCACACCCATCGCCGCACGCATGGACTCGTACGAAGCCGCGGAGAAGAAAGGCATCTCGGACGTGAGGAGGACCTTCTGCCTCTTCGTGACCTTTGACCTCTTGTTCATCACCTTGCTCTGGATCATAGAGCTCAATGTAAGACGACTAATACTAATACTACTGATACTACTACTACTAATACTACTAATACTACTAGTACTAATACTACTAGTACTAATACTACTGATACTAATACTACCAACACTACTAATATTACTAACACTAACGCTACTAATACTTCTAATTCTACTAACACTGCTAATACTAATACTACTTATATACTACTACTTGTATAATATATACAATAAAATATACTACTACTACTACTTATAATAATAATAAATATTGTATAATAAAACATACTACTACTTCTACTAATACTACTTATTATTATAATAATAATAATAATAATAATAATACATATTGTATAATAAAATATACTAATACTACTTGTATAATATTTATTTCATATTTAATAAAATATACTACTACTAATACTACTTATATAATATATACATAATAAAATATACTACTACTTATTATAATAATAATAATAACAATAATACATATTGTATAATAAAATATACTACTACCAATAATAATAATAATGCATATGATAAATGATACTATTACTACTGATGATTATAATGGTGATGATAATAATAATAATAATATGGTATAATACAATATAATCAATAATCTATGTATCAAATATTAGCATAAAAAGATCAATATTTATTTTTTTCAAGAAACCTGCCTTAAAGAAATGATGTGCAGACTTTAAAAACCCTCAATAGAAAGTTATCTCATATTGTTGTCACATAAATGAATCCAAAGGAATTCTTATATAAATATGAAGAGGAAACGTCTGTTTGTGTTGTGAATTCAGCTGAACTCTTTAATCCTGATTTATTGTGTCTCACTGTATCACCACATACTTCCCTCACATGTAGCTACAACTGCACACACCGTCATGAATTTATCGTCAAAAGTTTTTTTTGTTTGAATTGTGCCATAGGCGATCAGAAACGGGTTTGGTGCTGCTGGAAAAGTGAATCAAGGTTATAAAACTTTGTGCCCTGAAGGAGGAAGTGAATTTACTGTGGCACACATTCCCACAATGCTCCATTCTTAGTGTTGTAATAGTGTATTCAGAAGGACATTCCAGTCACTTTGAACAGTAACTCTGCTCACATTCGTCGCGCTGAACTTATTTTTAGTCTCGCTGCGACTCTAAACCTGTTGGACTGGAACTCAAATGTGTGCTCAAGGATTTCCTGACATTTTGGAAATTTGCTTAGCTTCCTCCCTTTTACTGTAACAGTAAATGTGAGCAGTTTGGTTGCTACTCTGCTCTGTTTCAACACATTTTAACTCAAATAATGGAGCTATTACACTACTAATAACCAATGGTGAAATGTAACTTAAGTACACCCACTAAAGTACAAATTCAAGGTACTTCTTGTACTTTACTTGATATGTTTATGCAGCTTTATACTCCCACTCCAGTACATCTTTTTACTCGACTACATTTGTCTGACAGCTTTAATTACTTCACAGATTATTTGTGTGTTTGTTTGTGATAAACTGAAGGAGGAAGTGTTCCAGAAGATTCTCCTCCTCCTTCAGATAAATAAAGTCTTTTTAAAAAGCCTCTCCGATCAGCAGGAAAATGCATCGTCACAACGCTGAAAACAGGAGACAAAGACACAAACGTGATGATTTTATAGATTATGATGCATTGTGTAGATTAAACTACCAACAGGATGTAAAGCAGGTAAAATGAGTACAATCTTATACATTATACAACATTAATACAGCAGTAATATTAATCCAAAACATCATATTGTCACCTTATTAAACTAATGGCCCCAAGTCATATTTAAAGTCATAAAGTTTTTCAAAAAACTGAAGGTGACAATATGTAATAGTAAAACATAGAGGGAGATCATTTTACTGCACAATGCATACTTTTACTTAAGTGCTTTTAAGTATTTTTCTCATTAATCTTGTCATAGTCTAAACAATAAACCAAATAATCTAAAAAAATAATTGTCAGATGATCGATAATGAAGATAATCGTTAGTTACAGTCCTACAGAATTTAATAGCAATCCATCCAACAGTATATTTCATATTTCAGTCTGGACCCGCCAACCAACCGAACTAAATATTAAACATAGTTGACTTTTATTTGTGATACTTGGATTGCAGTGGATTTGAGTGAGAGCTGCACCTTTGCTGTGTCCCAAGACTCCCTTGATAAGAATTAAACTAAAGTTAAAGATGAACGCACAATACAGCTTCGCTTGGAGGGGAAATTCCAGAGTTTCAGGAACAAGTGGCACTTCCTGCCTCTCACACTGATGGTAACAGTGGAGCTGATGACGCAGCTGAATAAAGCAGATCAAGTCAATCTTAGTTTGCATTTGCTCTTTTTTTTTTACATTTCTCGTGCAGTGTTTTATGGCAGAGGTCTCCTGAAGTAAAGAGCACTTCAGCCCACAAAATGTTTAAATATAATACACTTTATGAAATAAAAGGTTAACCTTCAGCGATCACATGAATCTTGCTGTTGCTGGAAAGCAGTGAGTGTGTTGTTTATTCCTTTTTAAATATTCATGATAACGCCTCTTTTCTATCAGTTATTAGAAGCAGGAAAATAGTGGTGAAGTCTTCCCTTTTTTCATTTACATCAAAAATAGTTTGTGATATTTCACAATTATTTTCCGTGTTCTCATCGGTAGTTTGTGTTTGACCAGGTGAACGGTGGCATTCAGAAGCAGCTGGATAAAGAAGTCCTGCACTACGACTACCACGCATCCTTCTTCGACATTTTTGTAAGTCTCTACTTTTTTTCTGCACATTTGTATTTAATTCTAATTTTTTTCTTTCTCAATATGACAAAGAGGTGACACATTTAGACGGACAAATATGTGACGCAAGACGTATCGGACAGAGGTTATGATTTGAATTTGGCACCGATTTTTGCGTGCATGTATGAAAGTGCAGGAACATGCAAGTAGGAAGACAGCGAAGTATATAAATAAGTCAATAAATAAATACATAGGAAATACATAATGCACTCATCAAATATGTAGCTATTATATTTATGATTAAATTTATTAAATATGCGTGTGTGTGTATATATGGGGGGCTTTATCGAAAGACGATATTTAGTTGATTCACTGTTTCTTATGGTTCTTTCTCTTTATTTTACTCCCGTTTTCTTTATTCCTCCCTTCATTTGTTCCCTTTTTTTCTCCTGTTCTCCATTTATTTTGTGTTATTTATCCTCCCTTCATTGTTTCCTGTTGATCTTCCTTCACGCCTCCTTCTGTCCGTCCCTCTCTTGACGTCCGTCCTCCCTCAGCTCCTGGCTGTTTTCAGGTTTGCCACTCTCATCCTGGCCTACGCCGTCTGTAAGCTTCGTCACTGGTGGGCCATCGCAGTAAGTTTCTCTTTTCGAAGACTGTGATACGATAATAATATTTCTTTATTTTGTGCCACAGAGGGCACAGAACACATACGGTCTACATGACTTTTATTTAATTTCCTTTCGTTTTGAATCGAGTATAAGCTTTAATCACAGTCTGATGGTCAGTGTTTTTGAAGAGTTCTCTGTATTCATTTATATGCAGTGAAAATTCCCCAAACAAACAGTGTTTTTGTTGTTTACCTGGATGTTAATGAGTGATCAGCGTGACCTGTATTTCTGTGTATTCTTATATCTGTGTCTTTATAAGATTATAGAGTTTTGTTTTTTTTTTATATTTGAAAAAGTTACACTATATGATTTGATTTGTGGGAGTTACAGTACAGCTAAATTCCTTTTTACATTTTTTTTATTTGATATAAAATTGCTCCCTGATTCTTGACGCTGTCAATGCAACTCTTGGGATTATTTCCAAATTATTTACAAAATGCAGCTCTAATTTTAGGTGTTCAATTGTAATACCTTGCTATTTAATCTGGAAATGTACCTTTTTATAATAATGCATTTAAATCATCAGATCACGCAACCAGTGAGTGAGAGAATCTGCTTCACTCGCGTGTCACTGTCTTTTTAGTTGATAGTCTATCAGTGTTACTTACAGTTAATGCAAAATGGCAATTAGTTTCACTTCCCTTTGAACAAAGACGACAAACACGTGTTGTGGAGGTTATGGTCAAAGGTCATAGCAGCCGCACAATAACAACACTGTTATCTGGGTCATGTAACAAATCCGTTTTTACAATATTCTTCTTGGACCCGAGTGGCAACACAATTTCTGACCAGCTAACTGATTACAATAATGTAAACACACAAAGGTAAATCTGAGACAAAAGGAAACATTTATTCACGCTAAACTTATTTATTTCTCAATTCTTAGTGACTTCAAGAACAACAAGTTCCAAGTTATACAAAAAATAAAAATGGTTAAAATAAATAAAATTGGTAGGATTTGGCCAGCTGCCTTTTTATTTCTCAGAAACTTCTTTTTCAAATCTAAATTGTACACAAAATGTAAAAGTGATATTTCAACACATCACACACTAATGCTTGACACAACTTTTGACAAGTGGCAGTATCTAGCTATTTTTGTAGAAAAAAAACATAAATAAAAAAGAAAGGTTTATTTGAAGTTTTGAATCGATTCAAAATCTTAAAAGATAATATCGATTTTTTTTTTTTTTTAATTTTTTTGGATTTTTTTTTTTTATTTATTTAAATTTTTTACATAAATCGTTTTTCCCCACCCTAACTTTAAAGGTATGAATAATTAAATAATGTAACAGTCTTATCTTGTATACAATTATACTTGTCATTATGTATAACATGAGGTTATATGACAAACATAAGTCAGTGAATCAGCAAAGAGCAGCCGTGTTCACTGCTCACCTGTGTTTAATGTTGCATTCAAAAATGAAGAATATTTGGACTATTTGACTATTTTAATTCCTTTCTATGATTTTATGTCCCTGCACATTAATGCAGGGTGATCTCACTGTGTTGTGAGGTGTTTCTGTTATTTTGTCCACTTAATTAATTAATTACAATCATTAACAGGAAAGCAGAACATTTGCAGATTGTGGAAGTTCTGTGAAAATATTAGAAATTATTTCCTGATTATGCGAAAACTGAAATAATTTTGACAACATTTTGCTGTTATTACAAAATAATGACTTAATTACATTTTTACATCTCTGCAATGTATGGAAACAAAGGTTATTATCTCATAAAAACATGCGATAATAACTCTTGAATAATCCCACCTCTGCTGTATGAATGTCTCATAAATAATAAACAATAAATGTCTCTGTTTGCGCAGATCACCACAGCAGTCAGCTGTGCTTTCTTGATTGTTAAAGTCATTTTATCAAAGGTAAGTCATAGTCTTCATCATTTCATATTACCACCGCTATCCTAATTTTATTATAAATGTCACAAATATCTATATATAAATTCACGTTTTTTCCCATTCATTTGTATGTAAAGCACAGTTAAAGCAGTTGCATTTAATTGATTAACATTATTAATTCATATATTTAATTGTTATTGACATAATTACCCCTCCCACATCACAAATACGTCTTAATAAGGATTTTTGTTTTGTGTGTGATTGGAGTTCATTTCTTTGTCTGTGAATGACTCTCTAGGGAAGAAAATAAATGCATATTTGTTGATAATATAAAAAATATCAAAAAGTATTTTGTGTGTGTGTGTGTGTGTGTGTAGCTGCTGTCTCAGGGGGCGTTTGGGTACCTGCTGCCCATCATCTCCTTCGTGTTGGCCTGGATAGAAACATGGCTGCTCGACTTCAAGGTCCTGCCTCAGGAGGCCGAAGACGAAAACAGTGAGTCACTGCCCTTCAGTCTGCGAATAATCCATTATTATTATTATTATTATTATTATTATTATTACTGTTACTGCTCATATTCAGGAGTGAAATAACTATTTAAATTCTTTACTTCAATAAAAATACCAATTTGTGAATGTAAAAATACTCATCACAAGATGACCACTTCATATACTTAAATAATTAATTCCTCTGATGATAACTTCTAGTTTTAGATGTTACTGTACTTCTTCTAAAACTGTTTTAATTATCGATTTTAGTTTTTTTAAGGGATAATAAAGTAAAAATTGTCCAATTCCAGCTTCTTTTAAATGTGAATATTTCCTGGTGTCTTTACTCCTCTATGACAGTAAAACTGAAAATCATTTTTGTGGAGTTCATCGTGGCCTCTGGGAAACACTGAGCGACATTTTTCACCATTTTCTCACATTTTAGACCAAACAACTAATCGTTACATCGAGAAAATATCAATGAAAAAGAATCGTTAGTTGCAGCCCTAGTCACTACTATAATTTTATCCACCTCTGAAAGTTGTATTATTTTTTATATATATATATTAATGTAAAATCTACTGCAACTATTATTTGTAGGATTTTTTGACTTGAAATCTTTCGTGATGTAACAGATGATGCTGTTTATGTGACAAGTGACAGATATAACTACGACCTTCTACCCTCGTTAACACCACAGTGTGTCCTCCTCGGTGTGTTTCAGGATATCAGTCCATCATGGACGCCACAGAGCGAGCTCCTCTCATGTATCAGGGTCCGTTATCTGACGGCCAGTTCTACTCTCCACCGGAGTCTGTGGCAGGTGTGTTTCCTCCCCCAAAACATCTCACACTTAACCCCAAACTTCTGTTAGTGCTTCACATTAATAATTCCGTATCTTTTAGCCCCTTTTTTGAAGTGTATGAAGTCCATATATTTATCCAGGAAAAAAGCTTTATCCCTACTTGTTAATGCTTTGAGAATTCGTACAACATTTCCTTTTGTTGGTTCTCTTTCATGCATGTATTTTTTACACGCGTAGCTTGAGAATGTGATGCTGATGCCATATATTTGAAAAATATGTACATTGATGCTTTGGCAAAATTGTTTTTGAAACTTTAATGCCAACGAAGACTTAAAATAAAATTATCGATTGATTGAGGTGGAGGGAGGAAAAGAGAGAGGGGTAAAGGTTGAACTGTGAATAATAATAAATGTAGTTTTTAAAGCGCTTTTCTAGACTCAAAGCACCAGACAGGATACAAAAACATTGTGCAAAAAAAAAAGGAAAAAAATGCACAAAACATTGTGAATATAAGCACAAAATATTGCTGAGAAAAAAACATTAAGCATAAGAACATGGTTCAAGAAGTTTCTTAAAGGTATAATATGGAACAATTCCACATTTGAAAAAAAACAAAACACTAGACCTATGTATAATATAATTTGTTGAGTTGTGTACTGACATTAACATAAAACTTTTATCCAGTTTTAAGCCACATTTTTTTTATGATAAACTTTAAACTCTACATTTAGACTAAATGGAGGATTTTATCAGAGTTATCAGAGAAACGAGCTGAGCTAACGTTAGCCTTTAGCTCGTAGCCCTTCCGTCCTGTGTCCACCGACAAAACACTGATTTTAAAGTCAAACTGCTTTATTCTGTGTTTTTACTGGTTTTAATCAGCGGGTCCGTTTGTTTTGGAGAGGAGGAGACCTCTGGAGATAATTCGGCTCCTGGTAAAAACCTCCCGATCAGTGAAGTAATCCTAAAAGAAAAGCGGAGTGCAATGATCCCCTCCACCACCGAACTCGGTCTTTTGTTGTTTTGATTGAGAGCGCCCTCGTGGAAGGAGATTACTTATTGTACGTTTAGGTAAAACTGGAGTTATATGTTGATATGAGGAGGGACGTGTTCATGCATTTTTTGCTGTTTTCTCTTCACACTGATTTCTCTCTCTCGTGTCCAGAGTCTGATGAGGACCTGGATGATAAACACGATCCAGAAAAGGGGCTCATTCAACAGGTGACCTAACAGGTAAACGGTGTGTGGTGACGTGTCGTTAAAATCGGTACCTTCGGCCAAAATCGTGAACCTCGTTTTGACCGTTCTCCGCTTCTTGTTCCCCTCAGGGTCTCCGCGTCTGAAGGTGTGCTGCTGAGGGAAAATTCTGCCTTACACATTCTGCCATTTTACTTTTTAGTTGCCTCAAAGAAGTCTTCGTATATTCATACCCACGAATGCACCTCTGTCTCTGATATCAGCCTTCTGCATGTGCACCTGGGACTGAAAAAAGTGCCGCTTATAAAGCAATTTCTGTGATCATTTTCATAATTTCTTCCCTCACATTTAATATACTCTGGTGCTTCAAGGAGAATTCATATTAATGGATATGTATACAGAAAATTGCAGATTGTTTCCCCAAATGTGTGAGAATTTGATTTAAATGAAAATATAATCATTTTCAGTATCCGTCCATAATTCAATGTGTGTTTACGCAATGTTTGACAAAAAACACAACTGTTTTCTTCTATAAGGTATTAACGTCATACTTGCAAAAGTCACGTTTGCTTTAATGTGTTGATCCTTTTTCACATGCTTGGGTTTGAAGCGACTGTAAAGGAAAATAAGCTTGCTCCATAGACGGAAAAGAAGGATTATTTTCAGCCAGTATTGAGCTTATATAGGACCTTATTTGTAGCAAAGGAGATTTTACTTAAACAAACTAAAATGAGCCATAACTGTGCAGCACTTAAAACATGAAGGTCGGATCCGCTCTGTGTAAACTGTAAACTGCTCTTTAATAAGCTGCTATTGGACACAGTTGGCGCTCTAATATGAGTTGATAAATAAATGTATATATCTTCATGCATGCCTTGCAAGCTGAGTGATTTTTGTTTTTATGGAAAGGTTGTCTGGAAAATGGAATCATTAAAATGTGAAAACTTGTTTATTCATGTTTTATTCCGTTTTTTTTGTTTTATTTATGGCATCAACGTCCTGTTTTTCACTGCAGAGGCCCACAATGAAAAGTATTCGGATATTTTAAAAGTAGTAATACGAAAAAGTCCTGACTTCAAAATCTTACGAGGAAAAAAGTATAAAAGTATCGGCATCGAAACATACTTAAAGTAAAAGTACTCATTAGAATAATATATATTATATTATAGGATTATAATTGTTGATGCATTAATGTTTAATGTCACCTGGTAAAGGTGGAGCTTATTTGAATTACTTTATATACTGCTGGGTCACTTAATACATAATATTATGACTTTATTTTTTATGACATACTATGAATTTGAATATATATTTTTTAAATGATTAGATACTATAATCATTAAATGTTTAACATACTAAACTGACATTTTGTATGAATTATGACTTAACATGACTTGTGATATAAACCGACTATTTTCATGACATGATTATTCCGTAGTGATTAAATTTCAGTTTATTTTAATATTCAAAGTAGTACGGTGATAATTTGTTACTATAAATAACGGCTTCATCAACTTTGAATGCATAAATAAAGACATTTGTACGCAGATTAAACACACAAATCAGCAAATTCTGTAATATGGTTTTATTTTTTTCACATCTTTGACAGAAGTCAAGTATCCAAGGCATCTGTAAACAGCGAGTCCACGAATCTACATGTTGCCTCATCAGTGTAGCCTTTCAGTCAGTCAAAAACACTGTCTTTTTGAAATAAATACAATACTGATTTTTATTTTTAAAGAAAAGAAAGTAAACTGAGAATATCCTAACCTACATCTGCCTGAAGGAGCTTATACAGACTCAGTCTCTGTAGCCACAGTCTGGAAATGATGCCACATAATACATGAAACTACGGCACGACACAGGGAGGGAAACGACTCCTTCGTCCAAGAGGAGGCGAAAGGAGGATTAAAAAAAAAAACTAGTGACGCAGAAAAATCCCGGAGCTGGTGTCCACAAATGTCAGTGGATTCAGAGAAAATCAACATGAGGATGAAATATTGAGACCACCTGCATGAATGGTTTTCGTATTGAGATGTTTTTTCTCGTATTTGGCTAAAATATTTGAACTATGAGTCAAGGGAGTTTCAGGACATTTGGGGTCTTTAAACATGTTAAAAACACAAATTATATATATAAAAAAAATAAAATAAAAAAACGTTTTTTGACCTTAGTTTTGCAAAAATATTATATTTAGGCCACCAAATTGAAATCGGCGTTAGTGTAGCAGGTAATAAAACACAAATACAAGGTTTTTTTTTTTTGATTGGAGGAAGAAAAAGAAAAATGACATGAAATAATAAGGTTATATCCTTGGAGTTGGCTCACGTTCCTTTATTACCATGAACAAACTGTTTATTTTGACTCGATCAAAAACACACACCGTCCTACTGCCACAAATACTCACTAGAGCACCAAATGTGGATTAATCCGCCGCTGAAAACAGTCCCCCAAAAAAAAGTGAACTTGAGAGGAGCTACGAGGCTAATTTGTTTTTAAATTTCCAGACTAGCTCCGAGGAAGGTGGGCTCAACATTTCATCCTTTTAAAAGCATCGCTTGTGACTTGAAACACCAGCAGAACAGGAGCGTCACGTAAACTGAACCAGCAGGTTAAAGGTGAAATGCAGACAGAGAAACAGGACGCGGGTGGAGGAGCATCTCAGTGCTTCACCAACACGACACAGGTCCACACTGGAGTTTGTTTTCTCGCTTTACATGGAAATGGAATGTCGTGTTGCGTTTGTCTACTCTAGTGTACCGTCTCCACCGTGTTGAGTACTGAAACCATGCGTCAAGGTTTCTTCTTCACTGCTTTTTTGGCAAGTGTAGGATGATCACCGAAAATGTGGTTCTTTTGTGTCCCTCAGACTTTTCTCTTCAACAGCGCGCGTCTGTCTGAC
>CALSCE010009779.1:17515518-17527171 GCA_943593645.1 Bovichtus variegatus
AAATCAGAACGGAATCACATTATTTGGTTTTAACACTTCTGTGCAACCCCAACAATTCAAAACCGGAAAATCAAATGATTTGTATTGTTTAGCATTTAGTGATGTTTAGTAATGTCAGCATATTAACATGCTGTGTTACCATTAATTAAGAAATGCGGGGAAATTAAAAGTCAGGATACATAATCTGGAGACAATAAATGTCTGTATCATATTTCATGGCAATATATAGTTGTTTGGATTGCATAGCCAAAAAATTATATGAACTGGATTGTATAGCAGCCAAAACAGTGAACAAGTTTAACTGATATTGATTAAGTAAAATGGACAATAAAAGAGGAAATGAGTGAAGATAAAAAGGCAGAATAAAGAAGTGATGGATGAAGACAGAAAAAACAGGGACGATGATGAGGAGGGAGAGATGTGGAAACAAGACGGAAAGACACGAGACAAGAAGGACGGGAGCAACAAGGGCGAGAGAGTAGAAGGTAAAAAAGAAGGAGGGAAAAGAAATGAAAAGAAAAAACTGATGGAGAAAGGCAGACTGGAAGAAGAACGATGGAGGAGGAATGAGATAAGGGGGGGGAACAAAAGATTATGAGACAAAGAGCATTGAAAGGAACAAAAGAACGAAGGAAATTAAAAAGAGGGCAAAAAAAAAAAAAAAAACACAGAACCAAAAGACTGCGGGAGGAGGACAACAAGGAGCGACAGGCTGACAAAAAAAGACTGGAGGGAGAAATACGAGAGAGAGAAACTAAGGCCGTCAGCCAAAGATCGTCCCTTCCAAGCTGTCCTTGGACATTTTCCATCGTTGCCATGTAATTGCTCTCAGGGACGCTCCGTCCAAAAGAAAACGCCTCCATTAGCTGGCTCGCTATCTGGTATCCTGCACAGTGCTGAACACTCGCTTCCTCCCTGACTTTGGCCACAGATGGGCCGATAAAAAAAAAAAAAAACATAGAATACCAGCGACTGTCACAGCAAGAAAATTATTCAGCACGAGAAAGGCCAAACTGCTGTCAACAAACGGCCGTATCTGAGAAAAGCTTTCGAAGATCCTTTTTACTATTGGGATTACCATGAGAGACATTAAGAAATGTCTTCTTTTGGACATAAATGTGTGACCAAAAAAAAAAAAAAAAAAACGTCTATCAAAGCGACAAATGTTTAGGGCTACCACTTACAATTATTATTATTTTTTTTTTATTAATCTGCTGCTTATTTTATTGATCATTTGATAACTCATTTTGTCCCTAAAATTTCAGAAAATAGTGAAACATGGCAGGCAATACAAATTGGCCACAGTTCAAGGTGACCTCTTCAAAATGCTTGTTTTGTACGAGCAAAATGATCACATATGAAAAAGAACAGCAGCACATTTGAGGAGCTATAAAAATTATTTATAGATTTTAAAAACAGTTGACCATTAATTTTCCGTTGATCTGAATCAGAATCAGGTTGTTCACATACGAGACATACGAGGTGTTTGGTGCAAAAAATAAACAAGTAGTTCAGATCAGATAACTGTTCCACCTCGAATCCCATTTGAACTAATAAAAAACAATTTAAAAACACTGGTGAATTGGAAGGAAAATCCAAAAGAGTCGCAAAAAAAAAAAAAAAAAAAAAAAAAATAGTAATCGTAAATAGTTTAATAAATATTACATAATAACATTTTGAATAGTATAAATGATAATGCTGATTTTATTATAATTAGATTAGATTCTGGTTTAAGCATAAAAAACTGTTTGGAATTTATTTTACACCCGAGTTTTGGGATCAATATCACTACAATACTTTTGCCTAAATGAAATGGGGTCTAAACTAGAAGAGCTTTTCTAATACCTGATCTAAGACCACGTAAACAAGAATACGAAACAGAACCCAGAAACGCAGCCCTGTTCACAACCTTTATACCAACGAGTTGGGGATCAGCACACCAGGCTTGGACAGAGAGAGAATAAGACAAAAGTAGAAACGAATTATTTGTGTGTTGACGTAAGAATGGTCTCTTTCTCCACCCGGCTGCTCTCCTTCAGCCTCTTTCATAATTCTGTGTTTTTCCTCTGTGCGTGTTTTACTCTTCCTCCGCAGTCTGTTTATCTCTTACTTGTGTCTGCTTGTTCTCTCCCGTCTTTATCTCCACCTTCATCCTACGCTCTACACCCAGCGTACACTTTCCATTCAGATTACACCCAAAACAGACGGCCTCGCCGCTGCGGTGACGCGGTTCTAGCTTGTCCGCATTGACGCGTGACAACCCACCACTTCCCAGTTGCCCCCCCTCCTCACCCGGTGGTGTAGGGTATGTTGATTCCTCCCAGGTTGATGCTCTCGCAGCCCACGATGAACAGCGTGGAGAAGCAAAGCAGGGAGACTCCGCTGCAGATCATAGCCAGCTTTGCTGACTCGCGAGCTCCCAGCTTCAGCTTCTTGATGATGTAACCGCCCAGGACGATGCCCACGCCGGCACTGGGCACAATAATCAGACCTGGGGGGGGGGAAGGGGGCATATTAGCAATACAGAGAACAGTTTCTATCCGGAGCTTCTTACAGCTCGTCTAGAAAGATAAAAACCGCCTTTGACCTGCAGAGGTTTTTCTAAATGGACTCTGTGCTCAATGGGCTTAAATCAGCATTGTGTGAAGTCGTTTGGCAAGTGCTTGAATGTAACGGACGTTCATCTCTATGAGGCTGGCAGGTTGAAAACATGTCTGAGTGGCAGTTTTAATCACAGGCTTCGCAGCCCCTCCCACCTACAGCTGAGACAGTTATACAACTTAACACTAAAACATTTCTGATAAAAAAAAGAATAAAGAACAAATATAATAAAAAGTCTTTCAAGATGGAATTTCTTTGGACAAAATCTTGCCAATGCGTGCGGGACTAAAAAGTCTTCAAAAACTATATAAATGAAGATTTTGTTGGAAAAAAATGTGTTTGTTCAGTGTTTAAAACCATCAGCCATCAATAAGAGTTTTCTGTGTGGAAGGTTCAGATGACTCACAGTACCAGTGACTAATAATGTGCTGCTATCAAAATAATTTTTTTCTAAATGTGAGTGTCTTATTTTTGTTCAAACTCTTAGAAATTGCATTAAGCAAAGACTAATATGGTATTACCATTTTTGGGCAACAACTCTTTCATATGGACGAAAACTTAATTCTGGTACAAATTATTAAACTGCTAAAGGAAGGTTTTGCCAACTGTGCCATGATATTGAAACGATTTAGCTTCTGTGTATCTGCAAACATGTCCATCACACCTAGAGAGAAAAGCAAAAAAGGCGCCACATAGGCTTCCAAATGCTTTCGCCAATCAACAGCAACAGAATACCAAAATAGCCATCATCACTAAAACCAGCCATCAGTTCTGAGCAGAACGTTCCTCTCAGCTTCTTGACTCATCATGATGAGTCTTATCTTTATCTTTAAGATGCACTCCTGACAGGCTGCAGGTCTCTCCGACACGATGCACTTCTATAACACGGAGATGAGCGGGTCTGTAGAATGATCACCGCGTCAACACAAGAAGTGACCTTTTCTTTAAAAGAGCTCTGTCTGTGTCAGACAATTTCTGTAACTTTCTGAAACCAATCAATCTGAAGCTCTCTTTTTGCGTTCTTTACACAACTATTTGTGGCACATTTCGCGTGTACAAGCAAGTGTAACACCATGAAAGTCTTCCAGGAGAGACTGAAAGGTAACGTCATATTTTAACGACGTTGTGTCTCCATGACGGACAGCTTTTCACTCCGCCTTCTAGTGCTGCAGTTTGGAACAAACTTGATTACCAATAGGAATATAAAAAAAAACAAGTTCTGCATAAATCAAAAAAAAAATAAAAATGTACAGTAAAAATGTTATTAAAAAAACATTTTTTTTGTAAATATGTACAATATGTCTGTTTTTTTGTTTGGTGTTTTTTAACTGCTTGGTTTCTAGACAGTCATTTTTTTAAAACAGAGTGATTTTTACATTTTTAAACAATAAAGTTAATTTATTGATCAACTTTTGGATGCAACTTTTAGCGTTTTAGAATATTAGCATGCTAACATTAGCATGTCGTAAGGCTTTTTCACAATTAGCATTTTTTATGTTTTTTTATGTAAACGTTAGCTTGTTAACATGCTGTGTGCGAGCGTGTAATATATTAGCCTGTACGCCTGTTTAAGCATGCATGTGCTTGTAAGTGCGTGTGTGCTTGTAAGTGCGTGTGTGCTTGTAAGTGCGTGTGTGCTTGTAAGTGTGTGTGTGTGTCTGTGTCTGTGTGTGTGTGTGTCTGTGTCTGTGTGTGTGTGTGTGATAGACTCAGTGCTCCAGCTCTGTGTCCCAGGTGCCCCCTTCATTTGAAGACCAGCAGTTTCTTTATTATTAATGTGTGTTGGCTTGCAGATCAGGGCCAACAGCCTCTCCTGCTCTGCTCTAAGATTTAAAAAAAAAAAACAATAAAAAAAAAAAACAGCAGAGCAGCGCTGAAAGTCCTGAGTGTTTCATGAATATTCTGGTCTGTCTGCATGCTGTCTGTGCTGCTGGAGAGACATTCAAGGGGAGCTCATAAAGAATGCAGAGAACAGGTTTGTCTTTAAGTTGCTCAAATTTGAGTTTTAGGAGAAATAAATCCTATTTTTGAGACTTCAGATTTAAGCGTATGAATGACAATGTGGTGTGTAATCCAGCTCACCGGTGTAGATGCTGGCGCTAGATGCCGGGATGCCAAACTGAGACTCAATGAACTTGGGGATGAAGGTGATGAAAGCGGTGACTATGGCGCTTTCTGCCGTGTAGGAGAGGCTGACGAACAAGAAGGTCACGTTGCTGAGGATCCTCACTGCTGCTTTGGGTAGGTCTACAGGAGGAGGAGGAGGAGAAGAAGCAGAAGAAGAGGAAGGGCAGACAGAGAGAAAAGTTATATTTTTTGTTTATTGTAAATAAGTCATTTGTTCCAGGCAGTGACCTCTGACCTGGCAGAATCATAAAGTGATGAAATGATTACAAATATAATATAACATTGATGTTAACCTTCAGAGCAAAAAGAAAAAAAGCTGTAAATAGCAAATGCCACATTCACGACTGAGGTAATTATCTAGTGAGTAAAGTGGTAAATTTATGATTTTTTTTTTTTAGTTTGAGTAAAAACTCCCCAGTCGAGCTGCTTCACTGGGTGCTTTGAGGTCTCTGTGAATACGTTTTACTTCTCAAATATAAATCAAGCCCTACCTTTTAATTAACCCATCACCCAAACAAGTGCGGGGCGGTTATGTTGTCAGAATGCACATTTGACCGTACTTTTACCAAATGAAATACATTTTAAAAAGACAGATGTTGACCAGCTGGACTTATATTTTAGACTCTGTTATTTTAAAGAATAGCAAAACAAAAAGGCATCTCTGAGAGACCCGTGATCAGTGACATCGGCGGCCTTCGCTGACGCGTAGCGGTACTTTCTGGTACCTTTGATGTCCTTTCCAAAGCCCATGGACGAGGTGACCGCCTGGCTCTTGCTGTTGTTGCTCTTCTCCTTGAGGACGTCGTCGTCGCTGGACAGGTTGTCCATGCTCAGCTTTTTCCTCCTCTTCTTCTTCTTGTGTCGGGGCGGCAGCTTCTTGGGGAAGGTGAACATGGGGAAGATGACCAGCAGCATGGCCACGGCGCACAGCAGGAACCCGCTCCACCTAGACACACGACAGAGGACTTAAATAAAATACTCAAAAAAAAAAAAAAAAAAGACAGGAACGCAAAACAGTGACAGCAAGAGGTGAACTCAGGCGAGTGAGTCATGAGGAAGATGCTTTACTCTTCTCAGTCTCGATTCATTTCATCTCTCTGCCTCATTATTATGCACATAAATAAATCAATCAATCCTCGTCCTGCTATCATCACCTATAATTCATGTAAGAAGCCTGTGGTTGTTAGCTAGTGAGTCACTGGTTATGCTGTCAGTTAGAAAACGGCACCACTGAGAGCTGTAAATAGATGACTAACCGCATCTCATACACAGCAATAGATTTACAGATGGATACAAGATATGTACAGAAAAACATGACCCGAAAGAGCAAACGTGCATCTTACGGATTTAAAGTGATGCTGCATTTTGGTAGATTCTAGTTTTGTAGAGCTTCCTGCACACAGTGTAATTTAAATGTGTGGTTTATCATCTTTATTTCGTCGCATTGTTCTCCTCTTGATTCACTCCCATGCTTCAATAATCACACTTTTGGCACAGAGATGAGCAGGAACAAAGCATATTCTCCCCCCGAAAGAGTCCCATTACTCAGGTCTCTGTTCGTGTGCGAACAGTTTGATATTACAGGTTGAGCACACAATGGGGAAAATAGACAATTTAACACTATTTTCAAATTCAATCTAACGTAAGCTTCAATTAGGGCTTGATATCCAGCCTCACTACTGACCAAATCGAGCGTTAAAAAGCAATGAGAATCAAGAGGTGGCATCAAACGTCTCGTCAGATTAGGAGGCTTGTTTACTTAAGAGTTGATCAGAGGTTTCCTAATTGAAATGTAAGAACTCTTCCAATTTAAGACTATATTTTATTTAGGCACCTTTCTTCATTGACCACTAATGCATTGATCAAGTTGGAATCATTTGTTAATAGAAGGCTTGAGAAGACTAAAAGCAACAATGTGTTTCTGACTTCCTGTCTGTGGCTCTCCATATTTGTTGACAATATGACAAATACAGAATATCTCTGAAGTTATCCTTTAAATCAGTGGTCCCGTACCACCGGGCCGCGGACCAGTACCGGGCCGTGGATCATTTGGTACCGGGCCGCACAGAAAGAATAAAACGTTTTTTTTTTTGTGTTGGTAATATTTATTGTAAACATTTTTATGTATTATATACATTACAGTGTGATAATAATATAAATAAAGTGCACAATATAAAATGGAATAATTACATTTACATTATATATGTAATAATTAAATTATATGTTTTGCACTTTATTGTGTGTTGTTGCAGAAAGGTTGTGGAGCGCTGCTTTAAAAACTAAGGTATTAGAAAACATATGGTTTCTGGAATTATACTGAAACACAGGTATTATACTGGCACTGATAAATGACATCCAGCTCCCTTTTCAACGCACACACGCACGCACACACGCACGCACGCACGCACGCAGTTAGATTGTACTCACCAGTTGCCGATGAAGCGGGGATCACTTTGATCGATGGTGACGGCAGTCTTGGGGTCCACGTAAAAGCCGATGAGGACTCCTCCCAGAAGGTAACCAGCCGCTGGTCCCAGTGCTCCCATCACATACATGATGGCTAAGGAGAGCAAAGGAGAAGAGATAAGAATAGTGCTCAAACTTTAAATCTGTAATACTCAAAAGTTACATTAAAGTAAAAACAATCGCCTTCTTCTACATCCAGCAGACACAGAGCAACATCATCATCCAAATTGGGGGCTTGTTTCTATCAACTCTATCGACCCTTTTCCCTCAGTCGCCATCAAACATCTGGCTCATTAGGTGCTAAGCGTTTTTTTATTTTATTCACCAGTTAGTCTCTAAAAGTGCCTGTCTGCTGTTTGCCAAAAAAACAAACCTATGAACCAAAAAAGGGCTAAAAATCTCCATAGAGCTGCATACTTGTCGTTTTCGGTGATCTGGACTATGAGGGACGCTTTCAGATGACAAAACATCAAAAATGTTAATTAATGGTGTTATAATGAGCTCAAAGCAACAACACAAAAGTCTCCTACACTTGCATACAGAACACAGGAAGATACCTTTTATTTTATTTAAGTTATTAAGCCACTTTCTGTTTAAGAAGTCACCTGATTACTTAAGATACATTCTAAATAACTGCTGGCTACCTGCCACTTCCAGAGCTGAAACAGACTTTTTTCAGTTTCAGGTTTTTATTTTTTTGTACTTTTGCATTTTCCTTCTTTTTACCTCCACAGACGAAATGATCTGCGTCTAAGTTGTTTGACTACCCAAACTCAATGCCTAACATTAACCCTTACGTAACGCTTCAAATCAAACTAATCTAGCTTTAAGAGTAGGGTACAAAAGGCCATGTGTGCGGGTCATGTGTGCAGATCATATGACCGTGTAATAAGGGGCCTGCTTGAGGCTGAGAATAAGATTTCCCCAATTAGAGGGAATTAACATCTTAAAAGTCCTTGGCTGGAGTTGAAAGCAAAAAAACCCAAAAATCCGGTGGCGTGACTTAGAAACTCAAAGCTGGGCCAAGCTGAACGTTATCCAACAGTCAGATTCCTGGGAACTGGGAGCTCTGGGTTTATGTCAGTAAAACGTTCAAAGACGCCTCGTATAGAATTTCTAAAATCACCAATGCCGTGCTTTTCAAAATAAAATGACAACTTGCAGGTGATGCGTCAACAGCTCTCATGGCCGACTGCGAGGACTGAAACTAAATCTAATAGAAATGTGCGGTCAACTGGTTGTGCCATGTCCACAAACAATAACATAATGAGCATCGTTCTCCATAGAGCGTCCACAGGCACACGCTCCTTCAGAAAGTCACCGTTACAAATACGTTGCAATTTTTTTTTCTTCCAAAGATTTACTATAATTTGTGGGTCTTGACAGTTTGTTTTTGCTTTCTGTGTATAATTTTTAATTGTTTACCTTTGCAGTTATTGTTTTTTTGGCTGGATAACACGAGGTTAAAGGTTTTTTTGTAATTCCAGTGAAAAGTTTCCTATAAATTGATACAAAGAGCAAATTTATGCAAAATAACAAATAAAATAAAAATTCAATGTAATTTATGATCCACTGCTATGTATTACAGTAGAAGAAAAAACTGTCACCGTCTATACGTTTATTTATTTATTTATTTTTTTTAAATCATAGTTTTCTTAGAATCATTAATTTGAGCAACACTGCCTACGACTATTTTACAGCGTCTATTTACAACACATTTAAAGCTGCAATTATTATTGTCAACATCTATATACGAGCATTATTTTAGAATTAATTATAAAAATGTCCCTTTATACTGATAAATGATTCATTAAAAGAAAACAATAACATAATATTTTGTCCATATAACCCAACCGCAGCCCTTATGCATTAAAAACCAATCAACATGTTTGACTGATATTCCTCAAATCACTCATTGCAGAGCATCTTCACAGAGGGGTATTTTCTGAGCCTCCACTCGCCCCATTAGACTATTACATCATATCACTGGGACAGCCAGAGCCTGGGATGATAAAGCATCGGGATGGGATTGAGGGCTTGGGCTTTTCCAAGGGGACCCAGCAGCATCGTGGATAATCCCTTATCCAGCAGGAGAGGAGGGAAAACCCTTGGCTGGCGCGCTGCTGCATTATGCAACGCGATGCAGACCATCAGCAGAGGGATAAAATACAACCGGGCTGCTGGTGGTAATGGCATGCGACCGGGCACAGCTTTAAAGAATAAGACAGGACATGTTTCCCGTTTCAGCAAATTATTAAAAAATCAAATGTCCATCAACTACCTTTATGAGAATATATTGAAGTGTGACAGTGTGCGAAATGAACATCCGCCGAGCGCAAAATTAGGGTAGATTCTCCGTTTGGCGAGTAAATCTCGGAGGGCAATGCGCCAAACTGGCGGGTTATTGTTTGTACTAAAATAGTCATGTAATAAAAAAAACAAAAAAAACCCAACTTTGCAGAGAGTACTGCTGCGGTTTGGGGGTCCAAGGGGCGACGAAGCACATTTAAAAAGAAAGTTCTGTTAAAAAAATTTTTTTAAAAAAGGGGGGGGATGTTAACAGTTTTCATGCATTTTATTTAAGTTCACTTGTTTTCTAGCTGCTTGTGTTACGACAACATTTAAAATATTTGGCTTTTTTCTGTAAATACAAAAAAAAAAAAACCTGTTTGTAGAAAATTATATTTACATATCGAAATAAAAGTACCGTTTGTCTTCAAAAGTATCAAAAATGTTACAAACACTATCCGTCACTAGTTGTAGGCAAATATAAAAAAATATGGCAAAATAAAAATAAATAAATCACAGTTTGTTTCCATCAACTAACTTTATGCAAATATAATCAAGAGAATGTGGCACGTTAACATAATTAATTGAGCCACAGTATCTCAGAAACAGGATTTCAGCGCCAATTCTCTGTTAAAGCTGTAATTATAGTTACAACAAACAGCTACTCTTCCCAAATCCTAACAACACAATTGCTTGATCCAACCACCAAAGACGACGACAACAACCACCAACTACAAGTGAACTCGTGCACGTTCGCTTTTGTGTTTTTTTAACGCTTTATATTTTGGGCTTACTGGCGACGTGGATGCCTGAAACATCTACAGTATTGGAAACACATTTCACAGGTTTTGCAAATAAAATGGATCTGGGACAGAATGGAGAAATCCAGAAATGGAAATATGTTGGGCAAAAAACTGAAACAAACTTACTCTCTTAAGCAAATATCCCTAATTGTAACAGTATAATTAACTTTAGTGTCTTCATTACGACACACTGCAAGTAGCCATTAGTGAGAAGCAGAGATAAACTGTTAAGAAGGTATTTTAAACTATAAGTGATTAACTTTAACTGTGGCCCTGGCCTGAATGTCACAAATGGCTGTAAAGAAGGACATTTCAATATGAAGCCAAATCACCACCTTTTTAAAAAGGGAAAATTAAACCCGTTTATCTTTCTAACAATAGCTCTAAGCAACTAACTTATTGTAATATATAATTAAAACTACTAATGCCAAGATTGTTTTTAACCAAAGCAAATATTTGAATAATAATACAAATCACTTATGTCCTAATCGTTTGAATTGTGAGATTTAAAAAATCAGTCAGATCTTGTTTGAGACACATTCTGAACTGGCTCTAGTGGTGAGCTATGGTAGACATCTTGTTTATTTTATACTGTTCTCTTCCTTTCTGTGCATGCACCTTGCTTATTTGACTGCTGAATACACTGTAAAAATGTGTAATAGTACCTTCAGCAGGGTTCCTAAAAGTGCTTATGGGCACTTTAGTGCTGCCATGGTGCTGCATCACCATCGCACACATAACTAGAAGGGCACTCCACCAAAAGGCCAAATGACCCATGCTGCAATGTTTATGAACATAAAAAAAAAATAATATTTGTGCATCTGCCCCGTACTTCGGATCTGATTCAAAATGTACTGGCTTTTTTCCTTGGCACGTGCTACACCATAACACCAAGTTTTATGAAAAATCGGGGCAATGGTGTGTCTGATTACACGAGTCTGAAACCTGCTGAGTGAGCGACACACGCAACAACACGGCCGTAAAAACAGATTGATGGCAGCTGTAAATCAAGAGGAGAAGCTAAAAAAAATAAATAATCAATGTAAAAATGTAATTTTGAAATGACTGTAGCTTCAAAACCTCAATCAACAAGCATAAACACTTGTTCGCTTTCAATCTGTTTAACATGAATCAAAAGCATAAATCAGGACCGGAGTTGCCAAGTTTTTAATCCAAGGTTTCATTAGTTCTTTGCCAATTGATGAATCCTGCTACAACACTGCAGCTGCATTCTTATTTATTTATTTACCCGATCCCCACGACAGAAGGAGGGGGAGGGAGGGACAACAGACAGACAGACAGACAGACAGACAGACAGACAGACAGACAGACAGACAGACAGACAGACAGACAGACAGACAGACAGA
>CALSCE010009808.1:0-10375 GCA_943593645.1 Bovichtus variegatus
TGTGGTGTATAACCTGGCAATACACAATGTTTATTTTCTTTATCATGGAGGAGTACTGAAGTTGTTGTTTTGGATACATTCCTATGTAAGGGATCCTGAGGAATGTTGGAAGGAGCCTCTCCACTACACACTAGGGAATAGGACATGTGTCTTTACTTAATAACATGTGGGTTACATTGGTCACCCATATAGGTACCTCAGATGACCTGCTAGGGGGTGAGGTGGTCTCTGTGCCCTATAAATAACAGGGACAGAGTGATGTAAGGAAGAGGATTCATTTTGGCTTGGGATCCTCACATCGCCTGTTTTTGGTGTTTGATGCTGTGCTACTTGTAATAAACCTTTTATTTGCAACGGAGCCGGTGTCAGCAGAGATTCCTTCATCATCATCACAACATCATGACGAAAGAAACTACAAAGTAAAGTCATGTTTTGAATTCATTTCATTTAGATATCTGCTTCAGTGATGACATTCTACTTGCGTGGATTATATCAATTTGAAATGATACTTAGTTCCAGGAGTTCTCTACCTTTTTTGGACTAGAGTCCCCCTCTCCATTATCCAGGTACCTTCCCCCCCCCCCCCCACCAAATAAAATGTTGGCTAATTGTCTCCCCTGAATTTTTGATTATAACTCTGTTTGTATTATTATGATTATTATTCTTAGTATTTATTATTTATATAACATATTGATTATATTAATTTTGTATTTAAATTTTTCTATAATTGTTCTTATTAGTAGGCTGCAATATTATGTTATAATAAAACTCAAATTCTCTGAGATTGAAGTTACAAAATAACATTTGTAAATAATAATAAATATTATTAAAATAATTTAGCTTTTGCAAGCAGCACTTTATCGCTCAGCAAAATAAAAATAAAAGTGTAAAAACACACAAAGTTGCCTGAACACTGGTCAGAATCAATTCAGAATTTGGTTTATTGCCAAGTAAATTTACACATACAAGGAAAGCTCTTTTCCCTGGTGTCTTGTTTAGTTGTACTTCCTGTCTGTGTGTAATCATCCTGCCACCCTTGTGTGTGTGTGTATGTGTATGTGTATGTTTATATACTTCTCGTTTCTTTGTTCCTTGTCACTTTGTTTGTCGATGGCTCTCATGTCGTCGATCCCCGTGTTCCCTCAGTCCAGCCTGGTTTGAGTCTCACTTTTTGCTTTTTGCCTGTTTGTTTGTTTGTCTGTTTGCTGTTTTTTGGTAAGCTTTTATAACAAAGCTCTCTTTTGTTAAACCACCGTGTGTTATCTGTGAGTGGGTCCTCCCCGTTACCCTCCCCGTGACAGACGCCCCCATCTTATACTTGTTTATATAAGAATTTATATTCTTATATAAACTTATATTTCAAATATGTGATGTACATTTCTTTATTAACAAACAAGCTGTTCACCGAGAGTTTTGATGACCATCATCCTGCATGTCGAGTGTCAAAGTGAGGAAAGGTTTCTCATAAAAATGTCAAAAGCTCCTACAATGTTTCAGATGAACATTATACCTTCACAATGTTTCAGTTCAACTCTTTGAACTGTTACTATGAAACGGCAAAAATAAATATCTTTTGAAAATTGCTTTGTTTGTTGGAATCAATTAATATATCATTTAATAACCTAGAATAGAAATATTAGATTTTAATTTGAACATTTTTCAGTGTAATAACACATTAAGGGAGTGAAACTAACACTCAAATAGTGAAAATCTAAATATTGAACTATTATAAAAATGTTCATTTAACTCTGATAAATAACTCTGATATCTTTATAAACCCTGAAGTAGTGTTGAAATCAACTCACTTGTAGATCTAAATAACAAAATTTTCTTTATTAGAAATATGTTTCTTTTCATGATCTGTTATTTCTCACATGAACTTGAATTTTTATTATGGATACTGTAACGGTACAACCAGTACCCAGGGAGAGAGGGACTCAAGAGCACGACTCAGAGACAGAACGATGATGATGGTAATGTACTTTACTGAGTAAAGTAGACAAACAAACATGCAGGGGAAATCCAAAAGCAGAGTCGGGTCACAGAAACTAGGTCGATGCACAGATAGGTCCTCAGCGTAGCAGAACAACAGGTAAGGAGCAGGCGAAATCGGAGTCAGGTCACGGAAACAAGGTCGAAGAAGCCGGGGAATCGGGAACACGGGATCAACGCTGGGAACACGGGATCAACGCTGGGAAACGGGATCAACGCTAGAACTCTTGTCATGAATAACGATGACGAACTGGCAACAAAGGACAAACAACACACAGACTATATACACCGGGAAGTGGGAGGGGATAACAAGACACAGGTGGAGACACTAACGAACAGAGTGGAGACACTAATGAACGGAGTGGAGACAGCTGGGGACAGGAAACTAGAAACAGACACAAGAGGGAACATACAGTTAACAAAATAAAACAGGAAGCACAAACACAAAACATCTAACGAACGGGACGGGACCTGATAGATACAATTCATTCAGAGAGCTAAGGAGACTTTGTCTGTAAGCAAGAAACACTTTTTTCCATTTATCCTCATCTCCATTCAGTCACATGTGAAGCTTATAATAGATCATTCCCGAGCGTCAGGTTTGATAGGAGCTACACCAAGTGTTCAAACGACACAACAATCATAATATGGGTTTTGAAATAATGAATTTACAATGAGAATCTCAATAAGTCCAGACGCTCATAATGAATAAGTAATATAAATGCATTGTGTGACTGTCAGCAGGACACAATATGAAGATAGAATGCAGGTTGCTCTTAGTGCAGAGCAGCAGCAGCAGCCTGGTACCTGTTTAACAAACAGCTGCACACGGATAACTGCAGCAGCGCCATGATGGAAAAGTGTGTGATGGTCTGCGGTCTGCGTTTCCGAACGACACGTGCCGCTTCAAAGGGTTCACACTGTCACACCAGTGACGTCCCCTCATGCACATTTATCATGAAGGAAGATTTGTTCTGTCTTTATTGACAATGTTGTGCAACATAGCGCCGTAAATAAAGGATTTATAAAGTTAAGTTTCTCTCAGTCTGACTAATGTATAACAGACATGAAGAGTTAAATAACTAAACAATACTTGTTATGTTGGCCTGTTTAATTAGTACATATGAACGTGGGAGAACATTAGCAGGCAAACGTGTGACATAGTATTTATTATCCAGCATACTTTAAATGAGTAGGACCTGTTGCTATCATTGTCTCAGAAGCCTTTTTATACCGACCTATAACTCCTTGTTTTTTTAACCAAGCGAGGGCTTTTGTTTTGAAATAACTTTGGAGAGTTCCGCCCCTCGTTTTTCATGTGACCATATAATAAAGTAAAAAGGTTTGAAAAAGAAAATTGACCCGAAGGCACTGAATGGAAGCTTTATTATCTTACAAATAGACAGTCTTTGTATTGATATATGGATAAAGAGAGAGAGAGTTATTGGTTTTTATTCTTGATTTGATGACTTGTACCATATACTTTAACATTTCCTTCTTACTCTACGCTTTGACAACATTGTCCTTGTTACAATCATGTCAGGAGATGGGGGTGGAGAGGGGGGGTTTCTGTGTGTCATCAATATGATTCTTCATGCATTTATTAGAAGGTTCTTTTCAAAGAGTTGACAAAGAGCTGAGAGGTAACACGGTTTGCAAGTCTTCCCTCGTGATGTCTCTGAGCCTGAGACCCCACTGAGCCATGTTTTCATCAGGACATCTACTGACGACCCACTGACAGTGAACACGTGCCATCATGATGGAGGCTGTGAGGAGAAATACTTTTCAAATCCATGTTGCCCTGGCAAGTCATTTAAAGGAACATTGACACCAATTAAGAAAGATGGACATGTATGACTCCAGAAATAACTTGTGTTCTGTTATAAATTCATGTGATTTGAAAGTTGTTATTCATACTATAAGGCTTTGGTATTTGATGTGGCTGCTCTCTGCATCCATCTCCCTGATATGATCAGGATGACATGAAGGAGTTAGGAAGCTTTAACATTCATGACACATGTCTGCCTGACCTTTCTTCGTGCTGGAAGGAACTGATTTTTGCAAAAAGGTTGAATTGACATTTTTTTTCTTTGGACTTTGATTTTTAATTACATTTTATGAAAATGTAGTTTTTTTATTTTGAAAAACAAGGTCATTTTCAAAATGACCTTAATTTTGAAAAAATTACTTAATTTTTTTAAAAAATGACCTAAATTTTTGAAAAAACATTCCAGAACCGTAACCGATCATCCTAGAACCGTAGCTGAACATTCTAGAACCATAACAGAACATTGAAAGCGAACATTCTAGAACCGTAACCAGACATTTAAGAACCGTAAATTAACATTTTAGAAGTGTAACCGAACATTTTGGAATCGTAGCCAAACATTTTAGAACCGTAACAGTACATTCTAGATGTTCTAGTGCCTCCTGTGGTCGGGGCAGAGGTTGGCAGACGGGCCGCCATTTTGTGGTCTGACAATGGGCTTACTTATGTACCTGAAATGTTCAAGAAGTGTTGTTCATGTATGACCTGAAAAGATGTGCATTTTACCTTTCCTTGCTTAGGATAGCTTAGGTAGATTTACCACTGGCGGGGGACAATAATCACAGAATTTCTTTTTTTAATTTTTTTTTTATTAAACTTCTAATTCTATATTTGCCCCGCAGGGGTTTAAATGAATCTCAGCCTTAAATGTGTTATAATAGTTTGCCAGCACAGGGCAGTAAAAACACTCTTTATATACTACTTTAAGTCACCGCTAGGGGCAGTGATGTGGGTAATCTATAATTTGTCCACCAGATGGAGGTGTTCTCAAAATTTTATAATTTGGAAAAAGCACCTCCTACTGTTGTCTACAAGATGTCCTCCTTTTTCAATTTTCTTTTTTTATATATATATATATCTTATCTATTCCCTTTTCTGTCTCTCAGCAACTGCCTCACTCTTTTCTCATTTCCATCCTCCCCCTCCTGCGACCTTCTTCACCCCCGCTCTTTTTTTTTTTTTTCTTATCTTTTAGCATTCCATGGTAGACAATAATTTATCACTGTTTTTTCAGTACTGGCTACACTATACATTCTCCTAACAATTTATTTCTGCGTTTTAGCTTTTTGCTCAGAAGCTTCTAATTTTCAACCCTTTTATTATTTTTTTGTGCCTTTTAACAGAAATAAGAGGCAATCTGGAGACAATAGACTGACCATCGTACAGGCCTACAAACCTCCTACGTAACCTTACTATTGGCGACTTCCTTTGTCCGTGGGACTTTATTCTGCTAAAAGTTTATGCACTTACCTAGAGGAACAGAACCCAGTTCTTTCCTTTTCTTTATGTCCTGACAAACTCTTGGTTTTCAGACTTTAATTTTAACGGCCGGCCCTGCATTTCCCGGAAGATTCCTTTCACACTGTTTTCTTCTGTTCTTTTAAACACTTTAAACCTAACACATCAATTCTTCAATCGGACAGCGCCGACACCTCCCGGAGGATTCCTTTCAAGCTTCAACAGGATACTCCCAGGACAACTTTTGGTAATTATCTAACCACTTTGCATTATTTCTACGGTATAAATTTCATTTAGACAACTAAAATGGTTTTACCTCTGCAGATCGCCTCTGTCCACTCACACCAAATTGGACTACATAAAACTACACAGAATTTGGTTTTATAACGACAGTTTTCTGTTTTACCTTTAAGATGGTGCCTGTGTCAGTGAAGAGAGGAGATCGTCGGAGGGGACCGGGAAAACCCTGGTCTTGTAGCCAATTTCTGGTCCTTCTGCCGGATTCTTTTCATCAAAAATCACGTTGGGGTCACCAAGTTTGTCGTGTTCAAAATCTTCAAGAAAAGCAGTAAGGACTTCTGGTCGAATGAGGTTATGGTAAAGTTGTTTTATTGAGTATAAAATTGTGATGAGTATATCTCGGCCGAGGTTTCTGAAAGTTCACATAGCAGAGCAATGTAGTTAGCTGTCTCTCGCTTCTTTCAGAACCCAGAATTAAAGTTTGTGCAAAGATTTATAAATTTTCTGTTAGAGGCGCTGCCTCTCACTCATTGGTTAGTAAACGTAAACAATGTAACATGATCTTCTTTGTTGGTTTCTGGTTGGTGCACAGGCGTGTCCACGCCTCTTGGCAACACGAGTCCCTCCTTTGGCAGTAGGCGCATCATGCTGTTGTGACCCTAAGTTGTAGCTTTGTCTTGTAACCTCAGCCCTATTCAAGCAAGACTATGCGCACCTTTTAATACAACAGTTTCCACTAGTACTTTTCTTATCATTTGGTTACATGAGTTCACACATAGGCGCCATAGCGGCTAAAAAAGATACGAGACTAAAAACATTTCCTTCAGTGTATTAGCTGTAATGTACATTTCTGTAAACCTTTCAATGTCTGCATGTTTCAGACCTTTTTAGTAACAACAGCATTTCATTCACAATTTTAGGAATGAGCAAACCTATTATTAATGGTTCTTCAGTGAGCATAAGTAAAACTAGCTAGATGAAATAATCACACTTCTCCAGTATTCAATTTTAACATTTGCTTTTGCAGTAACATTGCATAATTGAAGCCCCGCTAAAATACTGGTTTAAAAAAATCTTTCATCTACAGATAAACCCCCGCTGAGACAACCACCCTCTAATGCGGTACCTGGTACCTTGCTCACTAGTACCTTCCTGCAGCAGTACCTTCACATGTGCAGTCAAGTCCCGTTCAACTGCCCCATGTGTGATCTCAGTCCTGGACAAAAAAGAGAAAAAGGCCCGAATGTGACATGAGATATGGATTGGTATTGCTTGCGGTTGAGATATGGGAAAGGCTCTGGAGAGGGTGCCTTAATACGCATGTGTGTGCAGTCTATTGCAGCGATGGTGTTAGGTAGAATAGCAATGGAGTGAAATCCTCTCTTGACTAGGACCTGTTCTGCTGCTGTATTGGGACATTTTTATTTATTGGGTTGATTTATTCCATCCATAAAGGGAGAGGTTGGCTAATGGATGCCTGTGATATGCACACCCTGTCTCCTAGCTCCCTCTGAAATATCCCTGAAAAGCCCAAGGTGGAGAGGCATTCGCCACTCTCTGCAAATGGTCCTGGAAGATGCATTCCCCCCTCTAGACAGGATCTGCAACAGGATCTGCAGCATCTTGCAGCAGCAGTAAATACGGCATTGTGCAGGCAGGCCTAGGGTGCCAAAGTAGTCATAGGCCTATAAATAACGTGGTCAATCACTAATTATGTATTGTAAGTATATTGTAAAAATAAAATGATTATTAAAAATATAAATGATAAAAAGGTTATTGTAATTTTAATCCTATAATACTATACAACAGTAGAATTAAAGAAAACACAATAACCAATTATTATGCACAAACATGTCAGCAGTGAAATGTACTAAATGTTCTCTTGAGTGTGCATAGATTTCAAGAACAAATCCCAAATAAGTAAACATTGGTGAATGTTGATCTTTGTGAAACTGTGAGTGGGTTTTAAGAAAAAAAATCTTCTAAGGAACGATTGGTGAATGAGGCCCATTGCTGGTAACCAACTCAACCTTATATTCACAAGTAACTGCTCTACCACCAACCTTTTTGTAACACCCCTTTATGCATCTCTTCATACATCATCCTCTCTCAAATGTCTCTTTTCTAAACACACTGTCCTTATCCGAAGCCGAAGCCGGACCGAAGCTCCCTGTCTCCCTCTTCTTTTGACTTATCTGTCAGCTCTGCCATTGTCTGCCTCCTGACTGCCACGGACACTTTCCTCTCTACTTCCTCTCTGGACTCACTCCGTCTTCACACCTCTTGGCAGGCTCACCCAAACCCTACAGCTCTGTAGTTTTCTGACTCAGTACTGACCAAACTAGCCTACAGGCAGCTGAGAGAAAATGGTGGAAATCCAAGTGCTCTGAGGACCTTCATTGCCTATCAGCCTCTTACTGTATCTTCTATTTTCTGCCTCCTTATCTGCAGCTAAAAGCTTTTTCTTTCAATCCAAAATTCAATGTTCCTCCAGACCCAAAAAAATTTACTCCCCCATCTCCCTTTTGCAGAGCAACTTTGTGAAAAACATAGATGACCTGATGACACCACCTGTCCTATGTCCACTTCATTTTATACTATTTCTTTGCACCACTCTCTCCCAATTAAGTACTAGTAACTTCTCACTACCCAACCATCTGCCATCTTGACCCGATCCCCTCTTACTTTCTTCAGTCAAATGCCCCTGATCTATTTTCTTTCCTTAACCACCACATCAATACCTCTTTGGCAACTGGTTGTTTTACTAACGGCAGCTTTGAATTCTCTTTTTTTTTTTTTAAACCACACTTCTGATGTTAAGAATTACAGATCTGTCTCTCAAGTGTGTTGTCTTAACGCAACTTTATGCATGTCTCCACCAGAACAACCTTGTTCACCTTGCCTCCCTCTCCTCCGTCAGTATCCTGCTGGAGCATCCTGCTACCTTTCAGCAGAGTTTGACTCAGTGAACCACCAGATCCTCCTCTCCACCCGCTAAGAACTGGAGTCTCTGCACTCTCCCTGTTCATTTCCTACCCCAAGGACCACACTTACTGTAGAGTAGCTTGGTGAGAAGCTGTTTCTGAATCTTGTAGCATCACTAATGGAATCCCTCTGGGTTCTGTTCAGGGTCTCCTTCTCTTTTCTCTCTACACCAAGTCACTTGGCTCTGTAATTCACTCCCATGGCTTTTCCTACCACAGATATGTTGATGATACTCAATTAATTCTGCTCAATTAATCCAGCCTGTCCACTATGCTCTGCTACAGCCAACCGGCTTGATACTCCCTTACTATGTGGGAAGCCTATGCCATTTTGCCCTTGTATCCACAAGTTTGAATCTTGTGGCAGTACATCCCCAGGCAAGATGAGTGTTCAAAGAGGTGGAGAAGCTGGTTAAGCTTTGATCATGTCTCCCCGTCGCCTCATCCAAGAGGTCCTTATCTTCACTTTGCCAGTTGAAAACGTGAACACAGCAGCCCAGAGGAGGTTAGCGCATCTGGCTGGCCTACACGAGAACACTAAGATTCTTGACAGACTGGACCTTCAACCAGATCAGGGCATTCAACAGGAACTCAGCAGAGTGCAAGCCCATGTTTGGTGTGGTATAGCCTGGAAAGGCACTTGGTTTTACTGTTTCAATGCAGCTGTTCAGAATCAGTAGGCTACATAATGCTCAGTTGTTGTGTTAATATTGTTTTTATTTGGTTGCTATGGTGATGATGTAAGCCAAATACTATTGGGTTGTAAATAGCCAACAATCAGTTAACCTTATGCTCAATGATGCAGTAACGCAGGCAACATTGTATTCTTCTCAGTGATGTGTTGTATTTTATGGTGGATATTGTGATAGCCTATCGACTTGGCTGTGGATTTGTTGTAAAATAGTTTACATCATTTAGACATTTTCTTTATATAGCGTACAATGGTATTTATCTCTACTTATAGTCTCTCTAATTGGGAGCAAAAATATAAAGTAATGTTTTATTCTTGGAATTAGCACCTCTTGGTAAAGTAATCTGTAAAAAAAAAAAATCTATAAAAGCAGCCTATTAATAAAGAAATTTCAGAACTTCTGTTAGAAGAGAGAAGAGTCAATAACTGCACTGTGATACGTCCCCCTAGGCAGGCGTAGAGGAACTTGGAATAGGATGCAAGAGCAGTGCAGACAAAGGAACACACAGGACAGGGGGGGGGGGGGGGGAGAGCGAGCGAGCGAGCGAGAGAGAGCGCGAGGACACTGTCAGGCTCTAGTCAGAACAGCGTCTCAGTGATTAACTACAGACTCCCTGAATGCAGCAGAACTGATGATCCAACACACTAAAGGTAAGAATCAAGGAAATATGTAATGTCTCTTACTGTTCTCTGCAGTTGCAGTCATGAGGCACAGCATGTGTGTGTGTGTGCGTGTAAGAGAGAGAGAAAGAGAGCAATGAAGGGAATACTAGATCTTGTTACCTCAGACTGAAGGACAATACCTCGTGGTTTTGGTGCTGTCCTTTCCTTATGTGCATGTATGTGTTTGAGAGAGCCTGTTTTGTACCTATGTGTGGAATTACATTTACATGACTTTTTACAATGTTCCTCCTATCATATAGAAAACAATGTGTGTGTGTGTGCGACCATAGCAGCTTCAGCTAGCTGTGTCATCGCATCTTGACAGTATAGTCTAACGCCGCAGTCCACCCCCACCCTCCTCCCATCCCTCTCACTCTATAGTCCCCTCTCTTTCCCTCTCCCTGTCCCACTAGTTCCTCTCACTATGATTTGGCAAGCTTGGCTAATGGCCTGTAGTAACATTATGGGAGGCGGGGGTTGGGTGATTCTCATGTTTCATAATATTTTCTTTTGAGTCTC
>CALSCE010009808.1:10385-45279 GCA_943593645.1 Bovichtus variegatus
ATCCTCACAAAGACTATGTAGTAAATCCCTGCAGTGAAACCAGAACTCCTGTGCTCTTTTCCAAAAGTAGGAATACCCCATTCAAAGCCTGATTGACATTAAATGTAATAAAATTACTAAAAATCCAGTCTTAGAACATAACCATGCTCAAGAGTATGCCATGTGGTTCACGCCATCTATGTCAAGATAAGCATAAGTGAAGGTTTTGGGCGGATGCAGGGGACATATCCCTCTTAATTTTTAGAACATGTGCATTTGCACATTTCTTCTCTGATGTTAATAAGTGTATCTCTGTGATATGCCATCCAGTAAAAAAAGAGACAAAAGATACAACAATTAAAACAACGGTGCCGTCTCCAGTAGTATTCCTAATTTTTCCAATAACACTGATGCATATGATCATACCTCAATAGGGCATGACTTATTTCCTCAAAATATTACAGCTTTGTTCTCGAAATCATGTGGGATATGTTTTGAATGAGCAGAAATGTTAGTGAAACACACAAACTATTAAAGTTCAGGGGCTTAGAAATGAATTCATCATTGATGTGAATAGGTGCCACATGCACATTTAAAAAAGACATAAAAGAGGAGGGAAGACTAAATCGTGCCTACAGCAGTGGTAGCATTAAATGAGAAATATTGATATAGATTAGAAAGAAATGCAGAATGCCTGAGAGCCTTACTGCATTATATTTCATGATATTTTGAATTGGCACCTGACACCTTAATTTTGTGTTAAAGACATTTCAACCATAAATTAATGCAGAAAAGGCCATTCAACAAATAAAAACATTTGTGTTCATCCATTGGTAAATAAAAATTTACACGAATGCAGGAAATGTGTTTGAAGTTTAAAATTTCCTGCCTAATGTTGAAATGTGTTTTTTTTTTTTATATTTGTTGAAATAGGCTATACATCCCGACAGTAATCAATAAATCAAATGCGCTGACAAAAAAAGATAAAAATCCTGCATCTGTGGTCACAGGACTGTAAAATGTCTGTCCAATAACTAAAATTGGCCTGAATGAAATCATTGGACGGCTGACTTGCCTTTCTACCTACCTTCCTGCCTCATTGCGTGCACTCATTGCGTGTCACCGGACTCTTCCATAAGCTACTCGTTGACAGCTGTGAGTAATAACAATAGCCATTATCATTGTTTGTGTTCATAATGATAATTTTGGGGGAGTGGTTTTGAAGGGGGGCCTGAAGGGAACTTGGCAACATTCTCACTAGATTTAGCGACTAATGGAGCTAGTGCTGTTAGCTACTTTAATTCAAAAAGAGTTGGAAACACAGGGCTGGGTTTTTCGATTGGATAATTGAAAAAAATCAAGTTTACCCAAACCTTTCTGTCACAGCACAAACCCATAAAATGTTTTGTTGTTAAGTCTAGGGAATTTATTTACAGCTAACACTTATGGCTGTACCAGTCAGGAAAAAGCCACAACATGTGCTGAATGCCTTTGGCTGCCCATAAGAAAAGATGCAGGCTGAACCTCAACTCTCCACTTCAGTCCTCTCATGTCGCCAACAGTGTACTGAACATCAGTGAGATGTGAGTCCAGCATGCACTCTGCTGGGATTGGGTGGGTCCTGTCAGTCAAAGTAGGTTACCACAAATGTGCCTTTTTAAAAGCAAAAGTTTGCGAACCACTTCCTTCCTTCCTCCACTGTGCTCTGCGCATGACAACAGTGTTTATAAACTGCAACTCAGAAAAGATAAGCGTGTTTTTGCATACATATGTGTTCATATATGCGCATGCACAAAATGAAACTCCAGCAACAAGCTCTGCGAGCATCAGGCCAGACAGATATATTGGCGTGATGGCACTTCTCATATGCGCACATAATTTACAAACAAGACAATTATTATCTAGTGTCTCAGTCAAGGTTTAGTTACAACTTTGGATGAAAGCAAGATGGAAAGTTATGAACCGATATTGACTATTGATTAAATATTGAATTTATCATTTTGTTTAGCTGGGCATACTGTGCAATATGAATGCACATCTCTCAGTAAATAATAACCATCAAGTTGCCTATTCAGCCAAGCCATAGTATAAATAGTATTTTATGGGGATCCAGTTTGAATGAGTCTCATGCAGCTCACACAATTAATAATTGTTTGGTGCTCTGCTTAAATTTGTCCGTGGAGGAGGTAAGGATCATCAGCCAAAGCTCAGTGTTATATTTTATCATTTTCTACATTTTATATTTTGTAAATGTTTCAAAGGCAGGAGGATTGTAATGGGAGCACTGGTGTGTCAGGTGTGTGACTATGTGGCAGCGGTAAATGGTTTACATGGCTCACACGTCAGGTAAGAGAACCCCTGAGCAGAATTTTAGGCTTTAACCACAATTTTACCTACATCGACCTTAATCTGGAATGTTAATCTATTTTTGGATAGGGCTTTGGCTACTATGGCTGTGAACTACAATTATGCTAATTATGATACATCTGAAAATGAATGTTGACAATGTTTGATTAAAGTGTTCAAGTTAATGTAAATTCACACTACAAACACCAATTAAAATCTAATCATGACCAAATATGGGAGCAGTAGGTACATTTTGTTGATCGTTATGATGTTCATTGTTATCTGTTAATTTCTCTTTTCGTTCTCTACTCTTTGTCCCTCTCACCCTTTGCTCTCAATGCCTGATTCTTTCTCTATGACTTCTCACTAGTCTCTCCTGCCAAAATACATTAAAAATCATTGATGCAGCGCCTTGGTAGCCAAATGGTTACCGCACATGCCATACAACTGCAACGAGCCTTTGGAACTTTGCTGCATGTCACAACCCTTTCTATTTCTTCTCCATTTCTACACTGCAATCTGTCAAATAAAAAAGAAATAACAATTAAGTTAAATTATATACACATCTTCTTTATTTCATCTGTGTTCATTTTAGATTTGAATTATAAAAATCTGTCTGAAACAGTACATAAACATAAGCAAAACACACACTGAGACACAAAAATAGTGAAAATGTAGGCTTCTCCATAAGGGACAGCGTCAGCCTCATCACATCTGTCTCTGGAAATAATGACCCGAATGTCACCAAATTCGGACTACATAGAAAGTTAGGTTTTTTTTCATCCCAAAATAGGTCGCAATGGTACGTACAGAATGTTGTCATACTACAAAATCTATATCATATAAATATTGCACTGACAGTCATTGTATCAGCATAGGATGTAGTGCACATTTGCCGATCCAATGAGCTCCAATTGGGCTTAACTCACACCCAGAGTCTTACTGTAAACTTATAGTAGATACTGCAACATTATTAGAGTTTTAAGAATACACAAATGTTGCCTATTTTTGGAAAACTCGCAGTAATTGCACTGACAAGTAAAATAAGAAACATTACAGTGAGAAAATGTTTCGACTGTATTTTTTGGGGATATAATGATGAAATCTGTGCACAAAGGTAACAAAGAATATATTTTTAGATGTTTAGCTGACTGAACTGACAAGAAAAATGGTCTTTCTCTGTATATATCTGTTCTTCATGCTGCTCAATGTCCCCTCTCAACACAGTAAAAGGTCACCTGAGGCAACTTTTATGCTGTGACACATGATTCACATGATTGATGATAAATGGTCCAATTTGTGCTTAGATTTAGCAAAAATGTGATTTTCGAATTTCTTGTAAGTGAAAAACAATGGAATTGTTTTTAGAGTTGAGCAGTGTGGAGTCATACACATACTGATACATGAGCTTTAATTTTTAGAAAGGTGTCCACAGCCCCATTGTACTGTATGCCATCAGAACGGTTGTTATCCATGTGACGCTGTCGGCACAGGTTGCTTCTTTTTCATTTCAATTAATTAATAACATTTTAGCTTTAAGCTCCTTCACCAGACCAGACTGGGAAATCCATCCAACTCTAGCTACAGGGTTACATGATTCATCCATACAGATACAGCCACCTGGAATGTCCCTTCCCTCCCTGATGTTTTTTTGGCAGGTCCGTGAGGGATTCTGGCTGTGTCATCATCAGGTCCTTGGCTGAAAAGAAATCCCCTGCGGATGACTTAGTGAACGCATGGTGCCTCTATGGCACATTATGTAGTAATGAGTTGCAATGGTTTATCTATCCACCAGGTGGAGCAGTGATGGAAACTGACACAGTTTACTGAAATAATCAGTTTTTATCTAGTTTGACGTAAGGAAATGTGCTTCCAACACAGAGCATACATTTAATGATTATTATCTTATCATGATCATATCATATTGACCAGGTCATGACAATATTATGCTGAAGCTTTTTTTTGTAAAACACTGGTACAGATTGTTGTTTTTAAGCATTAAATAGCAATACTGCTGAAGGAGACATGCCTGTAATTCCTATCTCTTATGTTGGCTACGAATGCTCTAATAATGTGTTATTCAACAGAATTAAGTGAAAATGAAAAAAATACCAGTGTGTAATGAATGATATAGGTCTACAGTAAGAAATAACTGTGTGTGACGTGCAGCGACACTCATCTGAACAGCTGATATCAGCGGTATAGAAACAGGCAGGACAAACTAACAATGTTTTTTAAAAAAGGAAATAAATCATTTTATGTATCCTACCTTTGCTGAATTTACATAAGGGCACGGATATTTAAGAATGTGTCGTAGACAGGGTTATTTAAGTTTCCCCTAACTCAACAACTTACAAAACAACATGATTTTAATGGCCCTGGTGATATTCTCACTGGGGACAAATTATGAAATTGTGGTCCCTGATTACTGTATAATTATAAATATTTTTTATTATAAATTTGCTGTGTTGACACACAGCAAATAACATAACATTCAATTTGGGATTTTTCATAAATGTAGTTTAATTTGAAATATGTTCAAACGGACAGTGTGAAAACTATGTTGGCTTGCAAAGTAAACCCTTTAAAAAGAACCCCGTTGTGGCAGCATGAAGAAGAATAAAGAGAGATAGAAGATGCGAGGTGACAGCGGACGATCAGCAATAAAGTGGTATTAAATGTAATAATAATAATAATTTAGATTTATATAGCGCTTTTCTAAAAACCCAAGGACGCTTTACAAAGTGGACACAACATACATTGGGGTGGGAAAAAATTATTTGAGGTCATAGGCCTTGGTAAACAGGTGGTGCTTAAAGGTTGGTTTTGAAGGAGTCCAGGGATTAATCATTTCTGATATGAGCAGGGAGAGAGTTCCAGAGGGTGGGGGCTGCAGCACTGAAGGCTCTGTCACCAAAAATTTGGAGCCTGGTGTGGGGCGTGGATAGCAGACCAGTTTCTGAGGAACGGAGTGACCGAGCAGGAGAATAAGGGTGGAGAAGGTCAATTAGGTACTGGGGGGCGAGGCCATGGAGGGATTTGCATGTGAGCAGGAGGAGTTTATAAGTGATGCAAAACTTGATGGGAAGCCAATGAAGGTGGATCAGTGTGGGGGTGATGTGCTGCCAGAGCTTAGTGCGGGTCAGAACCCTGGTAGCAGAGTTTTGGACGTACTGGAGCCTGTCCAGGGCTTTGTTGGGTACGCGGGCAAGACTCCATTGCAGTAGTCAAGACAGGAGGTGATGAAGGTGTGAATGAGGGTTTTAGCATGTACACCTTTAAATCACCACATCTTTGTGACCATGGTTCTCTTCTTTGTACCATGGCCCAGTAGACACCCACTTTTCCTGGAACCCAGATGGAAGCTTGTCCACGATAGGTCCAATTCCACATAAAGTGACCAGATATAACAGGCCTTTGAGATAACCATATTCTTTAAGCACCTTGCATCTCCATAAACAAATCCCCAAAAATTCACATAATGTGGAGTGATGCTTGGCTTGAATCCTAGGAAAAATGTCCAACCGCTGAAACAGCACTTACATGGTCTCTCCCATGCTTTGTGTGAAGCTGGATTATGGTTGTTTACATGCACTAAACATATGCTTTTTTTTACTTGTTCACCAGACTCTTTTCCCAGCCATTAGTTATGAGGTCCAATTCTTGGGTTGCTATAAGGTGAACTTTGCCAGCTGCACTGCTGAATGAGGAGTACCATGCATGGTCATTCTGAAATTTAACAAGATAAGAACTAACAAGATATTGTGGCAAATACTGTGCCAAAGGCTCCGCCAGAGTTGGTGAGTTAGCTGGAGGAATAGGTCAAGGAGCATATGACTGAGCATGTACGTTCATGGTGGGGTTTGTTCTTCTGCCTTCAAACTTTCTCTACCCTAGTCCGGTCAGGTAAGTCTAGTGCAGGTAAATTAATATTGTCAGCCTTTTCAGACTGGCTTATTGTCAATAGGTTGTGAAATGTCGTTTATAGGTTGATGCCATGTTACAAGGCTGTCGTTTGATTCTGCATGGAATGCGGAAACAACAGGTAAGACTGACGTGGGGAGGAAGAACGAAAATTCGATCGATTTGTCGATTTGTTACTGAACATAGTCACTGGTGCGTTCAATTTGAACCCTTTCTGAATAAGATTTGATGTTCTCAACTGCAATGTGCATTCCTTTTGCATTTTCTAGTACTTAGCTTCTCGATGTAGTATTAGCACTTTCAACTCTGTGTCTATTCTTGCTGTTTCCAACTGATTTTGAGCATCAAGGGTGGTGGTAGTCCAGTGGTCTAGTAGTCAGGCTTTCAAATAGAACACCAGAAGGTTGTGAGTTCCAGGTTGCCACCATTGTGCTCCTGAGCAAGGCACTTAACCCTGAGTTGCTCCAGGGGGACTGTCCCTGTAGTTAGTTCAATGTAAGTCGATCTGGATAAGATCGTCCACTAAATGACCTGTAATGTAAAATAAAAAATGACCTGTAATCTCTTGTGATCTTATCTGGTTCTCTGGCAGTCTTTTCTATTTTCAGTTTAGCCTCTTGGCTAGCATATTACGCTCTCATCTTGGCAGCTTCCTCTTTAGCTTGGGCCACACTTACCAATGATGCCAATGTCTTACTGCTCTTAGCGATGGATACAGACGACTTGCCGCTTGTTGCCATCTGGACCACTTGAAAACATCCAATGCTGCCTTTTCACTGTAGTGTTCTCATGCAGTGTGTCAAAACTCTGATTAAACACCAAGTTAAACCTCAGCTGAGATAATATCCTGTAGTGTGTGATGGGCCATTATTTTGTAATCTTGTAGTGTGTGCATGTTTCTACGTCTGGATCATGAATCGTGGCTGCACCTGTTGCCTGGGTCCTGCCTGACACCAGGAAGTCTTTATTGACATCCCCCTGCATCCAGCCTTTTAATATATGATGGCATCATGTTTTCTGTCGCATAGATTGCCCATGTATTTTTAACTATATTGTTTGTTCTGTACACATGTCACCTATTGCACGCCTGTCCATCCTGGGAGAGGGATCCCTCCTCAGTTGCTCTCCCTGAGGTTTCTTCCATATTTCCTCCTCTAATTGTGGGGTATCTTTTAGGGAGTTTTTCCTTGTGCAGTGCGAGGGTCTAAAAGGACAGAGGGTGTCGTATCCTGTACAGTCTGTAAAGCCCACTGAGACAAATGTATAATTTGTGATATTGGGCTATATAAATAAACTTGGCTTGACTTTGAGTGATCGTAAAGATTGGAAAAGCGTTATATAAATGCAGTCCATTTACCATTTGACACGGTTGACCATGACATTCTACTACAGAGACTGGAACATTTCATTGGCATAAAAGGAACCACACTAAGCTAGTTAAAGTCCTATTTATCTGAGCGATCTCAGTTTGTACGGGTTAACGATGAATCTTCAAGTGCAAGCCAAAGTCAGTCATGGAGTCCCGCAAGGTTCTGTACTTGAACCTATTCTATTCACCTTATATATGCTTCCTTTAGGCAATATTATAAGGAACCCCTCCATAAACTTTCATTGTTATGTGGATGATACCCAATTATATCCATCGATTAAGCCAGGTGAAATTAACCAATTGACTAAACTTCAAGCATGCCTTAAGAACATAACTACTTGGATGTCCTGCAATCTTTTGATGTTAAATCACCGACAAAACAGAAGTTACTGTACTTGGCCGAAACACCTCTGAAAAACATTTTCTAATGACATAGTAACTCTGGATAGCATTAACTTGGACTCCAGCACCACCGTAAGAAATCTCAGCACTATCTTTGATCAGGATATGTCCTTTAACTCCCACATAAAAACACGTTTCAAGGACTATCTTCTTTTATCTACATAACATCGCAAAAAAAGACATGTCTCAAAATTATGCAGAAAAACGACTTCATGCATTTGTTACTTCAACAATGGATTACTGCAACTCCTTATTATCAGGTTGTCCCAAAAGATCCCGTAAGACTCTTCAGTTGATCAAAAATGCTGCGGCATGTGTATTGACAAGAACTAGGAAACAAGATCATATTACTCCTGTATTAGCTGCTCTGCACTGGCTCCTGGGTAAAATCCAAAATAGAATTTAAAACCCTTCTCCTCACTTACAAAGCAATTAATGGTGAGGATCCAGCTCATGTCCAATATCTCATAGTATCTTATAACCCAACTAAAGCATTGCACCTCTAGAATGCAGGGTTACTTGTGGTTCTCAGAGTCTCCAAAAGTACAATGGGAGCCTGAGCCTTCAGCTATCAAGCTCCTCTGCTGTAAAACCAGCTCCCAGTTTGTGTACAGGAGGCAGACAATCTTTCCATATTTAAGGTTAAAGACTTTCCTCTTTGATAAAGCTTATAGTTAGGGCTGGCTCAGGCTTGCCTTGAGCCACGGCCCTAGTTATGCTGCTATAGGCTTAGACTGTCGGGGGACTCACTCCTCTCCTCCTTTCCCTTTTCCTGTCTTTCTCTCCTCTTCTCCCTCTCTATCTGTATGCATTCATGTCCCTTAAATGCAGGTTACTAACTCAGCATCCGGGGCATCATCCCTGGAGTTTCTCTGTCTCTCACCTGACAGGTTGCCACGATTAAAAGGAATCGTGGCACCCACGTTAATATTTTTTTGATACCTGGAAGCTTACCTTGACATCTTCCTGGATCTGTCTTTTTCATAGACGATCACATCATCATTTTTTTCACATAGATTGGCTATGTTGTATTTTTACTATGTTGTCTATTCTGTTCACTCGACATCTATTGCACATCCATCAGTCCTGGGAGAGGGATACCTCCTCAGTTGCTCTCCCTGAGGTTTTTTCCATTTTTCCCCCCTGAATTGTTGGGATTCTTTTGGGGTTTTTTCCTTGTTTGGTGCGAGGGTGTAAGAACAGAGGGTGACCTATGCTGTACAGTCTGTAAAGCCCCCTGAGACAAATGTGTAATGTGTTTTTGGGCCATATAAATAAATATGATTTGATTTTAGGCACCATGACTGCTGGATTGAGGCCAGTGATGTTGCTGCTGATGCTGCTGTGTTGTTGGCAACTGACCATAGGCAAAGAAGGAAAATCCAAGGGAAAGAAAGGCAAACAAGTCGTCTGTCCATCGTAAGTAAATATCCTATATTTTCCAAATTCATCCTCCTTTCTCAATATGTTGCCATTAGGGATGCCACAATACCAGAAATATAGTAGTCGATACAAATAATGGTGAAATTCTATGATTCTCAATACCACGGAAAACAAAAACAAAATAAATCCCATTCACACTCCTTTATTACTTTTGAATAAGGTTTTTAATCAGGAAGTTTAACAGGTCATGATTCCCTCGCCAATAGCTATTTTGTATTGCTTTGAAAACATTTCCTTTAAACAACTGTAAACTTCATTAGGTTTCTTGCCAAAAATGTTTTACAGTATAACATTTTTTAAACCACATTTTACATTATACTTTGCTTCTTACTGAATAGAGCCTGAATGCACCTTACTGCAAGTCAGTAGCACCTCCGATACCGGCTGCTAGCAGCTAACATTAAGGAGCTCTCCTCCTGCCGATTTCAACAAAGATTTGTGCTGCTTACAATTTATCATTATCAGGGCAGAAATAGGGTGCGTCCCGGGGAGGAATCATCATGAGTTTAATGAATAAATAAATCCCAAAAAGTCAAGTTTGTGTGTACTGTGTACTGAGCGAGTGTTTGGTTTAGTGAAAGAGAGAGAGAGATGGATGTGCCGACAGCAAACAGCTGTTAAGGAGAGAGGAAGCAGAGGAGAAGACCTGCGGTCCAAGGAGCACGGCAAGACTTGTCAACACTTTGTGTGCTTTCAGAACCGATAAGCAGAATCGAAATTGAAAACTTTTTAATTCTTTTCATATTTTAACGCGTTGACGGGGGGGGCGTTAGACTCGCACCCACTTGCTTTTTAATCACTCTTCATTTTTTCATGCATTATAACAAAGTGTCACGACCTCAGACACAGGGTAGGAGGACTCAAATGCACAACACCAGAGACAGATGTAAAGTGTAAAATAAAATAATTTACTAAAGGTAGTCCAAACTCAAAACACTTACAAGGAGGATTTACCAAAAATTCCAACATACTGCTGATACACTGGTTCATGACACAGGGACATAACCAGACGTACTGGCACAAGACAAGGGGAGACAGGACTATTTATACATGAGGTGAGTGGGCACAGGTGGAAACAATCAGGGGCGGGGCAGACGCTGACGATGGCGGGAAACCACACAAAGGCAGGAAGTAAAGGGATCTGAAATGAGGGACAAGACGTAAGTACAAAATAAAACAGGAAGTGCAATGACAGGCAGTGACTGACAAGACTGGACGTAAGACACGGTGACTTGACAAATGACAGATAAGACATGACTAAAACCAACGAACAATAAACATGAACTATACTAAATATGAACCTGACTAACAAACTAAATAAACTACAATAATAACTACAACATGAAAAACTTTAACAAATTCGACGAGACACAGTCCCTCCACTTCCTTTTATCTTTTGCCAATTTTCTATGGTCCCCCAGCTCTGTTGGTGGAGTTGGAGTTCTTTGACTACGTCCTGTGGCATGTTATTTTGGGCATCCCTTTCCTTATTTTACCTTCTGGGGTCTGCTGCAATGCAACTCTTGAGATTGCATTGATGTCTATTCTGAGCACATGGCCCATCCAGGCTCTCCTGCGTCTCTTAAATATGGAGTTTATGTCATCTTGCTGTATGTGGGTCATCCACGAATTCAAGGATTCAAGGGATTTGAGGGAAATATATGACATATATATATATATATATATATATATATAAATAAATAATCAATGCAAAGAATCAGAATTGGCTTTATTGTCAAGTAGGTTTTCACATAGAAGGAATTTGTAATAGGAGGAGATAAGAGTCTGTGTCAGTGGGGGTCCCGGGCCTTGTTGATGAGGCCAGTAGAAGAAACATTTTTTGTAGCGTGAGTTGTCCTTGGCTTTAGCTGCAGCCTACCAGATGGTGATGGAGGAGGTGAGGATTGACTCAACGATGGCAGTGTAGAAGTTCACCATCATTGTCTTTGGCAGATTGAACTTCCTCAGCTGCCGCAGAAGAACTTCCTGTGCTGTGCTTATTAGATGAGGGAGCTGATGTTCTGCGCCAACATGGCGTCCTGGGTGATCATGGAGCCCAGGAAGCAGAAGGACTCCACAGCGTCGACTGAGGAGTCACCCAGGATGATGGTCAATCTCCCACCAGTAGGCAGACTCATCCCCACCAGAGATGAGTCCAATGAAGGTGGTGTTGTCTGCTAACTTCAGGACCTTGATGACTGGTGACCAGAGGTGCAGCTGTTTGTGTACAGGGAGAAGAGCAGAGGGGAAAGAACGCAGCCTTGAGGGGAACAAGTGCTGATGGTCCGGGAGTATGAGACGTGTTTCGCCAGCTTCACATGCTGCTTCCTGTCAGACAGGAAGTCTGTAATCTACCTGTAGGTGGAGTCGGGAGTGTGCAGCTGGGAGAGCTTGTCCTGCAGTACAGCCGGGATGATGGTATTAAAAGCAGAGTTCAAGTTCACAAACAGGAACCTGGCGTAGGTTTCTGCTGAGTCCAGGTTGCTTTAGGATGAAGTGAAGGGCCAGGTTGACTGCGTCATCTACAGACCGGTTGGCTCTATAGTCGAACTGCAGGGGGTCCAGGAGTGGGTCAGTAAGGGTTTTCAGGTAGGACAGGACAAGGCACTCAAAAGACTTAGGAAAAGAGGGGTAAGGGCGACGGGTCTGGAGTCGTTGGGTCCTTTTCTCCTTGTTTTTTTAGGGACGGGGATGATGGTGAGGTTTTGAAGCAGGCTGGTACATGGCATGTCTCCAGGAAGGTGTTGATAATGTCTGTAAACACTGCAGACTTCTGATCAGCACAGTGCTAGTATTTGTCAAATAAATGTTGATAAATGTGAAACACATTAAAGCCCAAAAGTTTATTTTCATTGTGGTCCTTTGGGTATAGGGGTGTGTTTGACTGTTAGTGTTTGAGTGAGTACAGAAATAGCCACTTAGAATGTCCTCTCCATCCCTGATTGTTCCTTGGCTGGTCCATGAGGGTTTCCTTGGAGCATCGTCAGGCCCTTGGCTAAAATGAAATCACCCGCGGATGACCAACTGGTAACGTCCCTATGGTGCATTATGCGGAAATCAGTTGCCATGACACAGTTTACTCCACTCGAAATAATCTGTTTTTATCATATTTGATCAGCAAATGTGCTTCCAACACAGAGCATACAGTACCTTTAATGAATATTATCATATCGTTTTTATGCATTAAATAGCAAATCGGCTGAAGGTGACACGGCTCTAGTTCCTGTCCAATAATACCTCTTATTTTGTCTATGAAAGCTCTTATAATGCCTTATTCAACAGAATGATATGAAAATTAAAGGGACACAAGTGGGAAATGAATGATATACAGTGAGAAATAACTGTGTGTGACAGTGCGTGCAGTCATCTGAACAGCTGATTTCAGTGGTACAGTAACAGGCCAGGACAACTAACAATGCTTTTTAAACAAATAAATAAATAATTTTATGTATCATACGTTTGCCGAATTAACAAGAAGGCACGAATAATTACAAGTGTGCAGTAGACAGCGTTATTTAAACTTTAGAAGGTTTCCCCTTACTCAACAACTCACAAAACACCGTGATTTTTTAATGGTGCCTGGTGATATTCTCATCGGCAACAAAAATACAGAAATTGTGATCACTGTATCATTTGTTAAATTTGACGTGTTTACTGTCAATAAAAATGTTGTATTGTAGAGAGAAGTGAAAGTGCAATTAATATCTAACAATTTGTTATTTTGCCCCTAGACATGATCGTTATGGTCTATACAATGTCTGGTATACAAAATCAGCTTTACAGAGGCCTGTGTTAGTGAGTGCAAATGTGCAGAAGGAAGCACAAACAAAACAAAAAAGACTAAAAAACAAATAGCTAAACAGCTTAAGGAGAGGTTTACCTGACACAAATCAAATCAAGTTTATTTATATAGTCCAATATCACAAATTATACATTTGTCTCAGTGAGCTTCACAGACTGTACAGGATACGACACCCTCTGTCCTTAGACCCTCGCACCGCACGAGGAAAAACTCCCTAAAAGATACCCCACAATTAGTGGGGAAAATATGGAATAAACCTCAGGGAGAGCAACTGAGGGGGGATCCCTGTCCCAGGACGGACAGACGTGCAATAGGTGACGTGTGTACACAACAAACAACATCGTTAAAAATACAGCATAGAAAATCTATGCAACAAAAAACATGATGCGATCGTATATTAAAAAAAATGGATCCAGGGGGATGTCAATAAAGGCTGGTGTCAGGCAGGACCAGGGCAATAGGTGCAGCCACGATTCGTGATCCAGACGTAACCTTTAATAGTGGCAACCTGCCAGATGAGAGACACAGAAACTCCAGGGATGATGCCCCGGATACTGAGTTAGTAACATGCATTTAAGGGACATGAATGCATACAGATAGAGAGGGAGAGGAGGAGAGAAAGATAGGGAAAGGGAAAGGAGGAGAGGAGTGAGTCCCCCTATAGTCTAAGGCTATAGCAGCATAACTAGGGGCTGGTCCAAGGCAAACCTGAGCCAGCAGTAACTATCAGCTTTATCAAAGAGGAAAGTCTTTAGCCTGCTCTTAAATGTGGAGAGGGTGTCTGCCTTCCGAACACACACTGGTAGCTGGTTCCACGGTAGAGGAGCTTGATAGCTGAAGGCTCTGGCTCCCATTGTACTTTTAGAGACTTGAGGAACCACAAGTAACACTGCATTCTGGGAGCGCAATGCTCTAGTTGGTTTATAAGGTACTATGAGATCCTTAAGATAAACTGGAGCCTGACCATTAATTGCTTTGTAGATCAGGAGAAAGATTTTGAATTATATTCTGTATTTTACTGGGAGCCAGTGCAAAGCAGCTAATACAGGAGTAATATGCTCTTGTTTCTTAGTTCTTGTCAATACTCGTGCCGCAGCATTTTGAATCAACTGAAGAGTCTTAAGGGAATTTTTGGCACAATTAGACATTAACGAGTTGCAGTAATCCAGCCTTGAAGTGACAAATGCATGGACTAGTTTTTCTGCATCTTTTTGAGACAGGATGTGCCTTATTTTTGCAATGTTACTCAGATGAAAAAAGGCAGTCCTTGAAATTTGTTTTATGTGGGAGTTAGAAGACATATCCTGATCAAAGATAACGCCGAGATTCCTTACGGTGGAGCTGGAGGCCAAGTTAATGCCATCCAGAGTTACTATGTCATTAGATAATACGTTTCGGAGGTGTTTGGGGCCAAGTTCAGTTTTGTCGGTGTTCAACATCAAAAAGTTGCAGGACATCCAATTTTTTATGTCTTTAAGACATGCTTGAAGTTCAGATAATTGATTGAATTCATCTGGCTTGATTGATAGATATAATTGGGTATCATCTGCATAACAATGAAAGTTTATGGAGGGGTTCCTTATAATATTTCCTAAAGGAAGCATATATAAGGTGAATAGATTAGGTCCAAGTACAGAACCTTGCGGGACTCCATGACTGACTTTGGTTTGCATAGAGGATTCATCGTTAACGCGTACAAATTGAGATCGCTCAGATAAATAGGATTTAAACAAGCACAAGTGCGGTTCCTGCTATGCCAATGAAATGTTCCAGTCCCTGCAGCAGAATGTCATGGTCAACAGTGTCAAAAGCAGCACTGAGGTCTAACAAGACAAGAACAGAGACAAGTCCTTTGTCTCATGACAAAAGAAGGTCATTGGTAACTTTCACCAGAGCCGTCTCTGTGCTTTGATGAACTCTAAATCCAGATTGAAAAACCTCAAATAAACTATTGTTATGTAGAAAATCACAACTGTTTTGCGACTGATTTCTCAAGGATTTTAGCCAGAAATGGAAGGTTAGATATCGGCCTATAGTTGGCTAAAACCTCTGGATCAAGACTGGGCTTTTTCAGAAGAGGTTTTATTACAGCTACTTTAAAGGATTCAGGTACATAGCCAGATAATAGAGACAGGTTTATCATATTTAATAACGAGGTGTTATTTAAGGGTAAAACTTCTTTAAGCAACTTAGTTGGAATCGGGTTTATATATATATATATATATATATATATATATGTATGTGTATATACTGTATATATATATATATATATATATATATATGTATATATGTATATATTTGTATATATGTATATGTGTATATATTTATACGTATATATATATATATGTATATATTTATATGTATATATATATATATATATATATGTGTATATATATATATATATGTTTGTGTGTTTATATATGTATATATGTATATATATATGTAAATGTGTACCGTAATTTCCGGACTATAAGCCGCTACTTTTTTCCCACACTTTGAACCTCGCGGTTTATACAATGACGCGGCTAATTTATGGATTTTTCCCGCTTTCACAAGCTTCATGTCGCCAAAAAACTGAGCACCGTCACATAATGTGACGTAAATCGAGCGCGCTCAAACTTCCCATTCATTACGGTAATTAACTTTTTTGCGAAATTTCTCGGTGTTTCATTCAGTGTACAAAATGAACCTCTAAAAACATTATGCCAACCTTCAATTGCATTATTAGTTCTTGGAATGTCTTCAGCAGCGGACATTATGAACAGCGGACATTATGAATGGTCACGATTCTGATTACGGTAGTCATTTTGTCACCCTCATCATGGCAAAGACACGGAGAAAGGCATATGATGCAGCTTTCAAGTTGAAGGCGTTTAAAGGCCTATTTATTTTTGTTCCAAGCCGTGTTTCGTTAAAGCCTGTGTAAAGTTCATTTGTTTCAATGTACCGGGAGGCACCTGCGGCTTATAGACATGTGCGGCTTATTTATGTACAAAATACATATTTTTTAAAAATTCAGTGGGTGCGGCTTATATTCAGATGCGCTGAATAGTCCAGAAATTACGGTATATGTATATATATATATATATATATATAAATGTGTATATGTATATATGTATATATGTGTATATGTATATATATGTATATGTGTATATGTATTTATGTATGTATGTATATATGTATATATATATATATATATATATATATGTATGTATATATATATATTTATATATATATATGTGTATATATGTATTTGTGTATATATGTATATATATATATGTATGTATGTGTATATATATATATATATGTGTATATATATTGTATATGTATATATATATATATATATATATATATATGTGTGTATATATATATATATATGTATATGTGTATATATTTATAGCTACAGTGCTGAAAAGGAACCTAGGGTTGTTCTTATTTTCTTCTATTAATGATGAGCTGCTCTGGCATTACGTAGAGCCTTCTTATATGTTTTAAGATTATCTAGCCAGACTAAACGAGATTGTTCCAGCTATATATATATATATATATATATATATGTAAATGTGTGTGTATATATATATATATATATACATATGTAAATGTGTATACATATTTGTATATGTATATATATATGTATATGTGTATATATTTATGTATATATATGTATGTATATATTTATATATATATATATATATATATATATATATATGGCTACAGTGCTGAAAAGAAACCTGGGGTTGTTCTTATTTTCTTCTATTAATGATGAGCTGCTCTGGCATTACGTAGAGCCTTCTTATATGTTTTAAGATTATCTAGCCAGACTAAACGAGATTGTTCCAGCTTGATGTAACGCCATTTCCTTTCAAGTTTTCTCGACTTTAGTTTTAGTTTGCGAGTTTGGGGGTTAAGCCACGGAGCTTGCTTTCTCATTTTTATCATCTTCTTTTTTAGAGGAGTGACAGAGTCGAGTGTCATTCGCAGTGAGGCAGCAGCACTATCAACAAGATGATTCATTTGGGAGGGACTTAAGTTAGCACAGGAGTCCTCCGTTACATTGATATTGAGACATGGTGATGTACATTCTGACTGAACCCAATCGAATCTAAAAATTAGATAAACGCAGTATTAAGGGTGTTATTATCGTCGTCCACATGAATATTAAAGTTACCTACAATAATTACTTTATCTGTTTTCAGGACTAAACTCAATAAGAATTCTGAGAATTCAGATATAAATTCAGAATACGGACCAGGAGGGCAGTACACTATAACAAATCAAAATGGGAAAAGATAATGGGTTAACTCATCAGGTTTGTTTTTATGTTTTCTTCAATGAAGGCTTAAAGGAAGGTTAGTCTAAAAGTTGGTTATCCTATCTCCAGCATTCCAATTTCGGTTTTATTTTACTTTCCATGAGAATGCCACTTCTGTACTACCCTTTTTTTTTTTCTACAGGATACACTCAATTCACAACAGTATACCGGGCTGTTTGTTAGGCTTTTTTTTCTGTTTGCTTTGCTTTTTAAAAACAATGCTTCTTCACATTTGCACTCGCTAAAACAGGCCTCACCAAAGCTGCCTATATACACTAGACATTGTATAGACCATTACGATTATGCCTAGGTGGCAAAATAGCAGATTGTTGCACCACCTTCCACTTCTCTCTATAATTGCATTACAATTTCATGAGGGTTATTAGTGATGAATAACTTTTTCTATGTAATTTCCCCAACACCAATATCAGAAACTATTTTTGCTCTGCCCAGCTTATTAACTTTGTTGGAGTTTATTCTTCAGGGTAGGTTCAGGTAATATGTTTAACTTAACCCCACTCTCTCTGTGTCTGCCAACACAAAGTTCTTGCTCGCGGTATTTGTTTAACTTTTGTTAGCTTACATTATCGTCAAAAGATGTGTTAAGACAGAATGTATTGTTCCATATGACAAGAGTCCAAGAAGCTAATAGAGTTATCTAGTAGTTTTAGCCTCTTTTGTAGAAAATGCAGATTCACAACAGATTAACATTTTGTTTATTATGAAATAAGGAGTGTGTTTTACACAGGCAGTATTGTATAACAAGTCTCAAGTGACAGGTCAAGAAAATAGAAGAAATAGAAATCTGTCAAATGATGAAACTTTTTCAAACTGTGCAGTTTACCTTTCTGATACAATGTAGCTATTCTCAATCTGACTAAATGAAATGAAAGGTCCATTGATTTATTTAAATATATTAGGTTGGCGTTGTGTGTGTACACTTTCCCTCGCAGTGTAAGGTAATTCAACTGTTGTGTAAAATTGAAAGACTACTTTTCTGCAGCAACAACACTGAAATTGGTTAAAACATTTTCTCGTAATTTGAAAATATCAAACTTTATCACTAATCACTATAATCTTAAATCATTCAGACTACCTAAAGTGCCAGAGATTGACAAAAAACAGGTTATCTAAAGGCTTGAATCACCCTTTTTTTCTTTTCTTTTTACTTTACCAGAAATGCAAATTCTATACATTATTCTAAATCATAGTCTTGATAATGTCTTGTGGTAATGCTTTTTTCTGGAAGTCACTGTGATATTTAAATTATGATTTGATTCTGGCTTCTTTTTGTTTGCCAGATTTAGCTAACTTTCTGAAATTTTTTTGTCAAATGCACACTTATTACTTTTCCTTGTAGGCCTATGCAGTAATTTTACATGTATCAAGCATTTTTGGAAAGAAAAAAAACACATGCTATATTTCGAGTGTTTTAGATTTGAATGTTCATTTTCCTTCCTATTTAACAGCCAGTTGTCCCCAGAAGATTTGGCCCAGGTTCCAGCTAACTCTACCTCCAACATCTTGAACCGTCTGATGGTCAGCTATGACCCAAGAATAAGGCCCAACTTTCAAGGTAATGCCACAAACTATAGAGCTAAGCTATAACAAACACATTCTCTTTTTTTTTTTTTTTCTTTACAAAGATGGTGCCCACACAGAACCATTTAATAATTTTATGTGTGATCATCCGGGATCATAATATATTTTCCATTAAAGAATGGGTTCATGGTTTTTCAAATCTGGACACCTCACCATATTCTAGTTGACAAGTTCTAATGACAAGTTTATATTCTAAGACAAACTTGTCATTACCTTAATCCTGGCAGGTATCCATGAGTGTGTAAAAGAAACAAGTCTCTCTGGCCACCCTCGTGCTTTAATCAAATGTTCACTTCGCCTCCTACATCAATGTTTAACAATGGTAAATTAACATTGAATATGATGTATAAATATATGAAACTGTCAATAATTATTATTTTAGTATTGTATGCTGGAAGCGGGACACATAGACAAATCGTGTAGGAAACAATGAGCCGGCAGGGACGTGCTGTTGGTAAGTACTTGTAGTGAAGAGGAGATGGCCTGATTGCAGACAGGACATGTGTCAGTGAGAGGGAGAGAGAGGTGTGTGACACCTGCCTGCCTGTTGTGAGTGTGTTTTTGTTATTTTCAGCCTTCTATTGAAACGAGCATACAGACAAAATTAAAACACAACAAGCACTAACCAATTCCAATAACAACAATTATGTCATCTGCATAAGCCGATAAAACAATGCTGCCACTAAAACCAGGTAAACGCAGACCTTGTAGGTTGTAACGTATTTTGCTGAGGAGTGGTTCCAGGGAGAGCGCATAGAGCAGGGGTATTCAACTAAAATTCAAAGAGGTCCAGTTCGAGAAAATTTCTTCAAGCAAAGGTCCGGAACATCATAATGTCTAACTTGCGTTTCACATTAGTGTGATATATATTGAAGTAGCCTCGTAGCTGTATCAACGTCTACATCAAATCAAATAAAGAAAAAATAATTCAAAAACATTTCGACAATATTTATTGTCACTTAACATTGAACTATACAGATATATCATACTGTAGATATGTGTAATGTTCTTCTCGGGTTGCATTTAAAAATGAAATAGAGAAAATAAATAAAATAGCTTTTGAAAAATTGTGCATCTTAAAATAAAGATCTATTAACTGTTTCACATCTTGACTTAACAGTCTCAACACATCATAACAATTGAAGAGTTTCTCTTTCTTTCCCTCTTATATCGCACTTTCTTTTGTTCAGTGAGAGAATTGAGCTCTAGCTTGTCCTGCCAGGATTTTATGGAATGTTGTCAGGGCCTCATACACATGTGCAGGTGCTCATTGGTTAGCCTGGAACGATATTTAGTTTTAATTATGTTCATTGTGGAGAAAGCTGCCTCGCTGTCAAACATGGTGAAGATGTACAAGGCTACTTTCCTCAGACCTGGAAAAGCTGTCTCAGAGACCGTTTGGAGCCAGAAAGTGTCAGGGTCAGTTCTTCTAAATTGCTCTTTCAGGGCCACATCTGCTTGGAGATCAACCAGTTGCATCTTGAGAGGCCCAGCATTTGCCCTCTTGAAGTGCTGTGTGACTTTCTTTGAGAACCCCCTGACATCTGTGATGAGAAATGGGTTCTGAATGAACATGGTGAGCTGCCGTCCAAAGCTGAAGCTGTCAAAACGTTTGCTGAAGTTTACAATCAGCTTATCAACAAAGTCAACAAAAGAAGACACATTTCTCTGTCCCTGAACCTGTTCCTGCACTGCTGGGAAGTGTGCACAGTCTCCCTGCAGATCTTCCTTGAACAACTCAAGTTTCCTCTGAAAGGAGCGGACAGCTGTCATCAGTTCACAAATTGAATTGTCCTTGCCCTGTAATTTCAAATTCAGTTCATTCAGATGTGAACTGATATAAACCAAAAAGGCCACATTATCCATATTTTTCTCATCTTTTAAAAAGAGAGACAACTGTGTTGCCTTCTGACTTCTCAGCTCTGCCAAGAAAGCTGCTACTTCCCTTCTGATGGATCAAAAGCGCTCCAACACCCTGCCTTTGCTGAGCCATCTCACATTGTTGTGCAGCAAAAGATCATCAGCGTTTGCATCAACTTCTCTGAGGAATTCCCTGAGCATGCGATGCTGATAGGAAGAGGATGCTTTGTTGAAGAACCTTACAGAAACTAACAGTTGAGCATTGTCAGAAACATCAGTGGACTCATCTACAGCTAAGCCTACACATGGTGCCATATGAAGGGCTTCATCCAGCTGGGCTAGCACATCCTGGGTTAATATTTTACTTTTCTTTGTGGCTGATGATGCTGACATAGGTATTTGCTTTATTTTGTCACAAAACTCTTCTTTTTGTTTTCCCTCAAGTAAGGTTTCAGCTACTGCACTCATGCACTCCTTGACAGTCCCTCCATCAGTAAATGTTTTTTTGTGTTGACCCAAAACCCAAGCAACTCTGAGGGAACATTCATGAGCACGTTGTTGGGCAGTGAATGAATGGGTCAGAATCCTGGTGGATGGATCATATTGAGCTCTGAGACTGCTTATTTTCTGTGACCTCAGTTCAGACTTGAGTGGGTATGTTTGTTCAAAAACTTTGTGCTTTTTCTCATAGTGGCGTTTCACATCTCCACTTTTAATGAGCGCCACGGTCTCTGAGCATATGAGGCACACTGGGTTTGTGCTCCCAGTGAGAAGGATGAACATGAATGAGTCTGTCCATTCTGGGTTGAAAGATTTGTTTTCTCTGTCCACTTTTCTCTTCTTAGAGAGCGCCATGTGTAATTATTTTTCTCTTCCTATCTCCAGCTCACTTGTGTCTACGTCGTCTCTCCCTGTATGGCTAACTCGTCTAATCGCTAATCGCTTTCCGTCTGTCACTCGCCTCTCACCTCATCTGTCTGTATTCAGAGTCGCATCTCACCTCACCTCTCATCTGTCTGTATTCAAAGTCGCAATGTTTGCCGCCTGGAATGCACAGATTTGATTGTCTGAGTAGCATCACATGGGATGGTTTAAGTCGCATTCAGTTGGTCTGTGAGTTTCCTGAACCGCTAAACCAATAACATAAAAAGGAGAAAAGCTGCGCCAGTTAAAATAGAAGCGCCCCGTTAAAATTGAAAATCCCTGAATAATTTATTGATTATAGTTCCGGGTCCGTATAGGTCGGCTCTATTTGTAAAGCGCCTTTTATGGTTAAAAGCAATCCCAAGGTGCTACAGAGCACAACAACAACAACAACGATGACAACAACAACAACAACAACATCAACAACAAACAACGGCATAAAATACACAAAAATAAAAACAAATCAAAATCAAATCAAGTTTATTTATGTAGCCCAATATCACAAATTATACATTTGTATCAGTGTGCTTTACAGACTGTAAAGGATACGACACCCTCTGTCCTTAGACCCTCACACCGTACAGGAAAAACTCCCAAAAAGAAACCCCACATTTAGTGGGAGAAATATGGAAGAAACCTCAGGGAGAGCAACTGAGGAGAGATCCCTTTCCCAGGACGGACAGACAATAGGTGACGTGTGTACAGAACAAACAACTTGTTAAAATTACAGCATAGACAATCTATGCGACAGAAAACGTGATGCGATCATATATTAAAAAGATGGATCCAGTGGGATGTCAATAAAGGCTTCCTGGTGTCAGGCAGGACCAGGGCAACAGGTGCAGCCACGATTCGTAATCCAGACATAACCTTTAATAGTGGCAACCTGCCAGATGAGAGACACAGAAACTTTCATCGTTAACACGTACAAATTGAGATCACTCAGATAAATAGGATTTAAACCAGCTCAGTGCGGTTCCTACTATGCCAATGAAATGTTCCAGTCTCTCCAGCAGAGTGTCAACAGTGTCAAAAGCAGCACTGACAAGATGGGAGAAAAGTCTTTTGTCTGTTGCGAATAGAAGGTAATTGGTAACTTTCACCAGTGCCGTCTCTGTACTATGATGAACTCTAAATCCAGATTGAAAAACCTCAAATAAAGTATTGTTATGTAGAATATCACACAACTGTTTTGTGACTGCTTTCTCAAGGATTTTAGCGATATATAGTTCGCTAAAACATCCAGATCAACCTCTGGATCAAGACTGGGCTTTTTCAGAAGAGGTTTTATTACAGCTACTTTAAATTATTCTGGTAGATAGCCAGATAATAGAGACAGGCAGGTTCATCATATTTACTAACGAGGTGTTAATTAAGGGTAAAACTTCTTTAAGCAACTTAGTTGGAATCGGGTCTAAGAGACAGGTTGATGGTTTAGACAACAAAATTGTTGAATTTAGTTGGTTAAGCTCGATCGGAGAAAAGCAATCTAGATATATTTCAGGTGTTACAGTTTTTTAAGGTTCCTGTATTAGAATCTAAATCATTACCGATTGAAGAGAGGATATTTATTTGATTAATTTGGTCTCTAATATTTAGAATGTTATCGTTAAAGAAGCTCATGAAGTCGTCACTACTGAGCGATATAGGAATTGAAGGCTCAGTAGAGCTGTGGCTCTCTGTCAGCCTGGCTACAGTGGTGAAAAGAAACCTGGGGTTGTTCTTATTTTCTTCTATTAATGCAGAGTAATAAGCTGCTCTAGCCTTCTTATATGTTTTAAGATTATCTAGCCAGACTAAACAAGATTCTTCCAGTTTGGTAGAACGTCATTTCCTCTCAAGTTTTCTTGACTTTAGTTTTAGTTTGCAGGTTTGGGGGTTAAGCCATGGAGCTTGCTTTCTCTGTTTTATTATCTTCTTTTTTAGAGGAGCGACAGAGTTGAGTGTCATTCGCAGTGAGGCAGCAGCACTATCAACAAGATGATTAATTTGGGAGGGACTAAAGTTAGCACAGGAGTCCTCTGTTTCATTGATATTGAGACATGGTAATGAACTAAGTGCCGATGGAACAGGACTTCAAAAGTTATTAAAAAATTGTCTGATAAAAGAGGATTTTGTGGACAGGCTCATAAATGTTCAATTTCAACACCATATGCCAGAACAAGGTCCAGAGTGTGGTTTAAACAGTGAGTTGGTTCATGTACATTTTGACAGAACCCAATTGAATCTAATAATAAGATAAACGCAATATTAAGGCTGTCATTATCGATGTCCACATGAATATTAAAGTCACCTACAATGATTACTTTATCTGTTTTAAGGACTAAATTTGATAAAAATTCTGAGAATTCGGATAGAAAATCAGAATACGGATCAGGAGGGCGGTAGACTACAACAAGATTGGCTTTATTGTCTTCCAAGTTGGGTTTGAAAGCGTAAGAACAAGAGAGTTATAGTTTAGTTTAGGTTTAGGATTGATTAATAGGCTTGAGTCGAATATGGCTGCAACTCCACCACCTCGGCCTCGAGGAACATGATTATTAATATGACAAGGCGGAGTGGATTCATTTAGACTGACATATTCTTCATGTGTCAGCCAGGTTTCAGTGAGACAAAATAAATCAATCTGATTATCTGATATTAAATCATTTACTAATCCAGCTTTAGATGACAAAGACCTGATGTTTAAGAGTCCACATTAAATTTTTCTATTTAGTTGCACTTTTGCAGTGGTGGTGTTCAATTTTCTTAGGTTTTTATGTTCAACTCCTCTTCTGTTTACAATTGATTTTATTGATTTGAGTGGTCGTGGGGCAAACACAGTCACGATGGGGATTTGAGTGGGTGACTGCCCGGATGGAAGTGCAGAGAAGTGTGTAAAACTGCAACTCCTGGCCTCAACTCCGGATTGTCTCTATTGACTCCATTGTCATGGATTAGGTCCACTAATAAATGTACTAATATTACTAGATATGAGATCCGCTCCTTCCAAAGTAGGATGAATGCCGTCACTCCTAATCAGACCAGGAGTTCCCAGAAAGTCCGCCAAATGTCTACGAAGCCCACATCATTATCTGGACACCACCATGACAGCCAGCGACGAAATGATGACATGCAGCTAAACATGTCGTCACTCGTTAGATTTGGCAGGGGACCAGAGAAAACTACGGAGTCCGACATTGTCTTTGCAAATCTACACACCGACTCCACGTTAATTTTAGTGCACTCCGATTGACGCAATTGGGTGTCATTACCGCCGACGTGGATAACAATCTTACTGTATTTACATTTAGCCTTAGCCAGCAGTTTTAAATATGCTTCTATGTCACCCGCTCTGGCCCCCGGGATGCACATGACTATTGTCGCTGTTCTCTCAAACTTCACGTATCTCATAATTGAGGTACCGATAACCAGAGTTGACTTCTCAGTGGGTGTGTTGCTGAGTGGGGAGAACCTGTTAGAAAGCGGTTGGTGGTGAACCGTGGTCTAGAAGAACCCAGTCTCCCGGGTGCTCGGGAACCGCCAGGGGACAGCTAACGGGAGCTAGCTCTGGTCGGCCCGCACTGGCTACAGGGGGCTTGCTTACACTGGACTGGATCTGAGGCACCCTTTCGGGTCAGGTCGGTCAGGGGCCTGGTCAGCTCCGAAAACCCCGGAATGAACCGTCGGTAATAGCCCACCAGCCCCATAAACCTCCTGACCTCCTTTTTTGTCTTGGGAGCTGGACAGGCGCCAATGGCCGCAGTCTTCTCTAGCTGTGGCCGCACCTGCCCGCGGCCCAAGTGGTACCCCAGATACCGTACCCCCCTCCGTCCAACCGCACACTTCCTCGGGTTAGCCGTGAGCCTCGCTCTCCTCAGGGACTCGAGTACTGCCCCCACCTGCCGCATATGCTGCTCCCACGTCTCACTGTGGATGATGACGTCATCCAGGTAGGCAGCAGCATATGCCGAGTATGGTCGCAGCACCCGGTCCATGAGCCACTGGAAGGTGGCAAGGGCTCCAAATAACCTGAACGGAAGCGTCACAAATTGGTATAAGCCGTACGGTGTGGAGAAAGCCATTTTACGGCCATCTCCAGCATAGCCTGAAGCTCTGACTGAACAATTTTCCTCTTTTGTTCAGGCAGCCGATAGGGCCGTGAGCGCACCGTCACGCCCGGGGGCGTCTCTATGTGGTGGTGTGCGAGAGTTGTGCGCCCGGGCAGGGGCACAACTCAATATATATATATATATATATATATATATATATATATGTGTGTGTGTGTATGTTCTGTTTTTCTTGTCAAACAATGGAGCCAGTAAGAAACAGATACAAAAAAAGTACTCTCACTAACATTACTTGTCATTGTAAGATACTGGCTGCTGCAAGCTGATCTATATCTATTTTGTGACTGCAAAATCATCCAACACAGTCAACAACTAAATATCTGCAACTCTGTAACAGATTATGATTACTTATCTAGAGCAGTCTCTGTATGATATGAAATACAGTGAGATAATTTGCAATTATCGATACTGCTTTCAGACTCCTGACTGCAAAAAGATAGTAGTGTTATGAAGAGAGGAGTGCCTTTGCGACTTCTGGTGGCAGAAAAGAGAACAGCATGTGGATATTATGAGTGTGTTATTCCTCCCTGCAGCCCCTCAGTGGAAAAGTGTGACACTTTTTAGTGCTCGCAATCTATGTACTTTTAGCCCCTCAGTGGAAAAGTGGGACACTTCTTAGTGCTAGCAATCAATATACTTTCAGTGTATTCATGTGGAATTTCCTATTGGAGAGGATTTACCATAATAACTCAGCATTTAATCAGAAAATATATGTCTGTTTTACATGGAATAGAATAGTCTGGTGTCATATTGCTTTATGTTTGTCGTATGTGTGTTTCAGGTATCCCAGTTGAGTCCAGGGTGAATATCTTCATCAACAGCTTTGGGTCCATCCAGGAGACCACTATGGTGACACATAAACACACCACAAACACACATAACCTGCTTTGTTTGGTTAAAACAAACTCGGGTCCTTTTGCCCGGTTAGCACGGTTGTAGACGTGGTGACTATTATTGTTATTCTCTCTCTACAGGACTACAGAGTGAACATATTTCTTCGTCAGAGATGGAATGACCCTCGCCTTCGACTTCCTACCGACTTTAAGAGTGACGCACTAACTATTGACCCCAACATGTTCCAGTGTTTGTGGAAACCAGACCTTTTCTTTGCCAATGAGAAAAATGCAAACTTCCATGATGTCACACAGGACAACATTCTGCTCTTCATCTTTAGAAACGGCGATGTCTTAATCAGTATGAGGTACGCACACACATTTTGAATATTTTTTTATAAATCAATATTCCATTACCTTCTCCTTTACGCTTTAAATGGCAATCAAATCAAATCAAAATCAAATCACATTTATTTTTATAGCCCAATATCACAAATTACACATTTGTCTCAGGGGGCTTTACAGACTGTACAGGATAGGACACCCGTCATCAATTATTAAAAAACAGCTGACTATAGTTAGTCAGTCAGTGGGCAAGACTATGTAATTCGACTAAACAGCTGAAACTCTGAGAGTCGGTCAAAATAACAATGCTATCTTTTAATCTTCACGTGGGTCTTAATCATCTGTGTGTTTACTGGGGCACTGCATGATCCGTGTAACATTACGTTAATTTGTTTATTGGACTAAATCCAAAGAGGCAGAATCAAGAAAACGACCCGCAAATTCGTCTCGTCTTCCCTCCCGCGGGGCGGCCAGGAGAGCAGCCCGCCGGGGGAGGAGAGAAGTCGCCTCCATCAGACGGAACCCGAGTGCAGTTGTCCCGTATTAGACCATTAGTGCTGTGACTGAACTCCAGTTAACTGCTAACTGAAGCTACACTGTTTCCTGGGGCTGCCAACAGTTATACACTCAAAGAAACAGCCTCCTGGCAGCTGTGAGGACAAGGCCAGGATGCAGGTTATTTTTACGTTTCTGCCACTTTGAATGCAATCCAATAAACAAACTATAAAACAGACATGGACCATACACAGACAATAGCTGTATAGCTAGTCGGAGCAGCTCTATTTCTTCCCACTCTGTACCGAGGCAGACTGGAGCTACAGTGACTCACTATCACCTCTAGAGGAACAAGTGGTATTACACACTGGACGGAGTGGGGCTAGCTGTTAGCATGCTAACTTCAGTAGATATCGCTGCAACACGACACATACACGTCTTTGAAATAACGTCAACACTGTTACCTCTTCACATTCTGTTCATGTTAGTTCATTGTTTTAATGGCTTAAATTTAAATTCTGGCATAAATACACAAAGTGATACATTTGAAACCCAATAAGTATTATCCTTTAATGTGGAAGTTTTGTTTTTTCCCCTGATGAACCATGTGTGTGCGTGTGTGTGTGTGTGTGTGTGTATGTGTGTGTAGGCTGTCAGTGACATTGTCTTGTCCCCTGGATCTTACACTCTTCCCAATGGACACACAGCTGTGTAAAATGCAGCTGGAGAGCTGTGAGTACACACACACACACACACACACACACACACACACACACACTGTTTTTGGATAATTACAAACTGTGAAACAGCGTTTGAGAAGTATTAAAGTCAACTGTTTATTGTATAAAAGTCAGTACATTTGATCACTTTAAAGCTGAGCAAAAACAGAAACCTGGTTGCTGTAAGTAAAGTAAGCTTTCCTGTCCGACAGAAAAGGTGGCAACTCATCCTCCAAAAAATGACTAATTCAGTGTTTTTCAGCGGATGGGATTTTGTTTCATGAACATTTCATCTGAAAAATACGACAATATGCAGGGGTTACAGTAGTCACTCATTTAACTTTGCCACTTTGCTGCTGCGGGGCACATTGTATCTTGCATGAAAGCTGAAAAGTGTGTGTGTGAAAAGGGGTAAGACTTGAGGGCGGCAGAGTGTCAGCAGAGTGTCAGTATAGTACCAGCGGTGTAATTGTGTAATTGGCAGACTATGGGGACCCACTCGTAAACATTTCTCCATAGTAGTTCTAGTGGTCAACAACTCCACAGTTACCCCTAAGTTTCAGGCCATAAAACAAAACAACCAGTCCAAAACAATCATGGATCTGTCGGTATAAGCGCCCCCCTTTGACATCATGTCAACCTATTATCCAGTACTAATACAAAAATATTGAATAATGCAGCTTTATGTCTATGATCCACATTTAGGAAATTGTGGATTCAGTTGATTAGTGGCAATGGGATTGTTGAGACCAGAGCAGAAATCAATGAGTAACAGTGGGGCATGGCTGACAAGAGGTGACAATAGCTCAGTCCGTAGGGAATTGCCTTGGGGTCGACAGTTCAATTCCCCAAATGGACCAAGTATGGAGTGTAGACTGGTACCTGGAGAGGTGCCAATATGCCTCCCGGGCACTGCCTAGGTGCCACCTTACCTGACCCCAGAGTCTAAATTAACATGCATGTGCATGAGGAATAAAAGTTAATTTGATTCAAATCCTCCCTTTCCATTAGATGCTGCATACTTCTTTTGGAGAGCTTGTTTTTAGCTCAACTTGACATAGCAAAAACAACAAAGAAATCTGACTGCATTATCTGTTATATTTAGAATACATTGGAATACATAGAATTTAGTCAATCAACTTGTACCCGATATGAATGTTATCTGCCTCTTAGACGTTGTCAGTGGTCATCTGCCTTTTAGATGTAAGTCAGAAGGAGCTTGCCACAAAATCTAAGTTGTATCCTCTATTCACACCTACAACATTGTAAAAGTGAAACTTAAAAACAATATGTAAACTGAATGAAATGTAACATTTTGAACACAAATAAAACAGTTTCTTCAGGTTTAGGCAATAAAACTGCATTAAAGCCTGGGATTGTGGTTTGGGTTAAAATAACTATGTTTGTATAATGAAAGTGAAAATGTTGTGAACACAAAGAAACCAACAGTGGTTTCACACAGGACACAATGCCCGATCTCCTGGGTGAAAGTCCTGTGTTTGTATTCCATCCCTCCACCCTTTTATGGAGTTTTTCCCTCTTTATACTACGGCACCTGACTTCTGCCTTTGCTCTTGTCATAATTACTGCGCTCGCTAGAGGTTGGTGTTGTCTTTATTGCATTCTTTGTTTCATTGTGAATAGATGTGTAATGTGTGTAGCGGGCCCTTTCTTACCTACATCTATAAGGCCACTGAAAAGAAAACACAATTTGTGCAGCAATCCAATCATGAAATGGCTATTCACAAAGACAGTAATAAAGACTTTAACAATTGTGTTCAAAATATCCATGATGAAATGGTCATTTTGAAAAACTTCCAGAAGGTTGCTCAGTTGAATTGGCGTGCCCTTTTTTCCCTTGCCCACCTCATGCTTTATGATAAATAGTGGAGGGGTGGTTAAAGACAGATAATTTGTCATAAGGTATGTCACTATTATGCAGCAACAACTGAGAAAAGGGCAAAACAAAGGTAGTTTATTAATTTTTTTTTTTGAAATTATAAAAATTTTATATAATGTGCATATAATGTGTGTTTTGAAACTAATGCCTGGTAAGGGATTAAAGCTGTTGATGCTGAACATATAGATTATTCATTTTAATTTTTACGTTTTACGTTTTAGTTGGCTATACCACCAGTGATCTTGTGTTCATGTGGCAGTCTGACCCAGTTCAGATGGATGAGATTGCTCTCCCTCAGTTCGACATCAAACAAGAGGACATAAAATATGGAAACTGCACAAAGTACTACCAAGGAACAGGTTAGTATTTATTAATTATACAATTATAAGTAAAGTATTAACACTACCACTACCATAAGCATGAAAGTAGCAAATAAGCAAATTACAACTACCACTACAAAGCAAACAGTTAACTATTTCACTTTTTTAACTTCCATCATCAGGCTCCATCATCTGACAGTGTAGCTTTTGACTAATACACCAAAGGCTCTTACTCTGAACCCAAAGTCAACCCCACAAGTATGCTGTATGGTTCTCAACCTTTTTTGGGCCAGCGCCCCCCTATCCATTATCCTGTTCCCTTACCACCCCCCATGGGTTGGTGGTTCGATCCCCGGCCTCTACGGTGTCTCCATGTCAAAGTGTCCTTGAGCAAGATACTGAACCCCAAATTGCTCCCGATGGCATGGCCAACGGTGTGTGAGTTGTTATCTCTGATGAGCATGTGGCACTTTGCATGGTAGCCTCTGACTCTGTCAGATGGGTGAACACTGATGTGTTGTAAAGTGCTTTGAGTGATTGCAAAGATTGGAAAAGTGCTATATAAATTCAGTCCGTTTACCATTTGCACTCTCAAGTGTTCCAACAGAAAACAAGCAGCCTACAAAGGAACAAGTCTAAGGCTACTGGAAAATTTGTTCCACTTTGCTCCACACTTTCCAATTTATCCACTTGCTAGATGATGAAAATAAGCTGAAATGAAGAACAACAGCAAGCCCTGTGTAATATTTGTATCCTCGCCTTTCATAAAGCTAAAAATGCACGTCCCTTCCTATGCCATGTCTTCCTATGCTGAGGATATTCCTTTACTGAAGCGGCTAGGAGTACATCTCGGAGGCGCACATCACTCACAGATAACGCAGACCATCACGCAAACTGCGAGTGGGGAATTCAGACTCAAGTTGCAGTCTGCGGAATTTCGATGGATCTGAGGACGTCAAACGGTTTTACATCGTGTCCAGCAAAGGAGAATTTACTTCGGACTTTCTTGGACTGATTGAACTGGGTGCTGACCGAATCACGCAGGCCGCAACAGGCAGACTTTTGAAGCTTCTCCACGAGGCAGGCTTGGATGACCGGACGACAAAGTTGGTCGCCGTGTGCACAGACGGCTGATCGCAACATTCCTTACTGTGAGACTTTTACATCGCTCTGGAGCAAAACGCACTGCTGTGCTAAAGAGGTTGTGTAATGAAAATGCTCCACGATCTCCTTCGTGAAACTGGGTAAGTTTCACAATATCAGATGGTCTGCGTGGAGGCATGACACCCTGTTACAATATCAAGGCTATTGCCAGCCATTAAAATGCAACTGGCTACAAGTGATAACAGTGACTTAAAGCATGCATGCTCTGAGCGTTGTCAGTGTTTTCTGGCCAACATGCTTGACATTGGCAACATTTTGAAGATCACATCCATGAGTTTTCAGAAGGAAAAGCTGACTATTGGGGAATGTAAGGATGAACTCATGGTGGCCATGTGACAGTTCACACTTCATTGTGGCCATGGTGAAGGCCACTACAGGACACGCACCGTTTCTAATGCTGATGCTGACGGAGACAAGACAAACTTACTTAGGGGGTTAATTGAAGATCAGATTAATCAGATATGACTCCCTCAAGTCATGTGATCATTTCTTAGTATTTGATCTTTCAACTTGGCCTCAGGAAATGCAAGGACTTCACAGTTTTGGCAACACAGCAGTTTGCACCATTCTTCAGAAATATAAGGCCACCTTGCAACTTGACGGAGACACTAATCTTAGAGAATGGATGCGTTTAAAGCAAGCAGGAAAACATACACAGCCTCTTCTGTGTGTGACTAAATATTAAATACAAGTAATCCAGATGCTTACTCCAGCATCAACAAGGTAGTTAAACTGTCTCTTACACTGCCTCTGAGCAGTGCAGCTTGTGAGAGGAGATTCTCACATCTAAACATAATAAAAAAACAAGTTTAGTTCTCGTCTCTCAGTCCTGATGGACATTCATCTGTCAAAGAAGACATCGGAGACATTTGACCCAAAGCCAGCTGTTGACCTGTGGATGGAGAGAGCAAATTGGAGGCTTAAACAGGGACAGAGAGGTGCATCTGCAGCATCTTCATCATCTACCATGCAATAAGTTGAAATGGAAGACAGTGAAGGAGACACTGAGTAGAACAGTGAGGAAGAATGCACGCTACGTGTGGGGTGAGTACCAAACACTGTCTCCTGGTACTAATCTGAGTGACTCACTAAAAAAATATGTGCACCCCTTTATATATGGGCCTATACAGGGTGCCATTGCTAAACAATTTTAACAAAGTTTTGTCAAAACTGTCACTGTCAGCGGTCGAGCTTGTGCAACAATAGAGCCAAGTGTTTACACGCCTGGCCGAGTGTTGCTTTCCATGTGACTGAAATGGTCATTTAATTCTTGAATGTTTTGTTTTGCATGACTTCAGTCCATATGTTTCCACATGAGGAAAGGATAAGCCAGTGAAAATACTAGCTAATATAATGCTAGAATACTTGATGAGTTAAATAAGAAAATGTATTAAAATATTTCTTAATTATGTTAGGTTTAAGTTCCGAGTAAAAATGTTTCAAGATTTTTTCACATATCGCACCTTGGGCCTATATTTTATACAAGTCAAAATAATAAACATTGCAACATAATGTATTCATATAAATAAAATATTTTAGCCTAATTGTAATAACAGCGGGCCTATTATATCTATTTAGTGATGTTTCTGAAATTAAATATCACCTTGGTCAGCTGAGGGAAATGAGCTAACTGCCTCCTGCTTATGATCTGCCTGTACAGATCCAGCCTGGAGGTGAGACTGTGGATGACTGCCTTGCACTGGACCAGGGTTATGCCATTTCCTTGCAGCTTTAGTGTGACTTGGTTAATTTTTTCAAAAAAGTCTGCAAGGTACATGATGTTGCAGCTGCTGGACAACACCTTTTCCCCGAGATCTGCATCAACCTGCTCCAGGAACTCCACCATGCTTTCAAACAGCTCACAAAAACAAGCAGGCAGTTTCCTTTTGAGAGCCAGCAGACATCAGTGTTGAGAAGAAGACGCTCAAATGTCTCATCATTTTCCTGACACACTTTTAGATTTGGCCACAAGGTTGTGGTGGTGCAAACCACAGTGGACTGCGAGGACCTGTTCCTTCAGCAGAGCCGTGAAGCCACGGTACCTGCCAACCATGGAGGGGGCACCATCAGTGGCGCATGCCCGGATGTTGCTCATGGGAATTGACTTCTCCTCCAGATACACATGAAGCCCATTAAAAATGGTCTGGCTCTTGGTGTCTGTTTCGAAATATTGAAAAAACAAAAAATTCCTCAGCCATCTCCTTTCTGTTGGAGGTCTTATAGTGGACATAGGTCATCAGCAGGGCGTTGTCGTCTGAGGTGGTTGTCTCATTCAGCTGAAGGCTGAAATGAGAGTCCCGCAGGATGGCACACAGCAGCTCCTCTGTATCAGCGCCCATTTCATTAATCCTGCGTGCCACGCTGTCATTGCTGAGTGGGAGCGATTTCAGCTCCTGTGTGGGATCGCGCTCCATCACCGTAGAGATGACCTCTGTGATAGCAGGGAGCACCAACTTCTCTCCGATTGTGAACGGTTGTCCATATTTTGCTATGAGCAGGGAGATGTTGTATGATGCCAGTAACCCACTATCACTCTGCTGATGGTGCTCCTAACATGCCTTTCTTTAAGCGCCTGGAAGAAGGGATGCTCCTTGTCTGCTTTCTCTGGGTGAATCTTGATAAGGTGCTCCTGGAGACGTGAGGGTTTCATGGCCTCATTTGAGAAAACCCTTTTGCACAATAAGCACATCGGAAGTTGTGCATTGGTGGGGGAAGGCACAAATCCAAAATTGAGATACTCAACAGAATACTGGCAGCATTTTTTGTTACTTTGTGCCATTTCGCAGATAAGCTATATGTTGTTTGCTTGTGGGAAAAAGTAAAAAGAAAAACAAAGTCGCGCAAATGCCCCCCCATTGAGAACCCCTGCACTAGCCTATCCAAGCCCCCTCATTCAAGCCCAAACCCTCTATCACAACCTCTATACAAGGGCTCAACTGTTCCACTCTTGGACTTATGACGCCACCTCCCCAGTTTGACCACAGTTTGTTGCACTAGTGCAGGGGTCGGCAACCCAAAATGTTGAAAGAGCCATATTGGACCAAAA
>CALSCE010009808.1:60279-127164 GCA_943593645.1 Bovichtus variegatus
TTTTTTTCCCCTGAACGAAATGGTAACAGTCACCACCGGGTACTTGTGAATATCACCATGAACACGCCTCACCATCACCCACGACGCTTCCACCAATGCCCCGGGCCGAACCAAGCGCTGGTGGATCATGGTTTGGGTACAACCGGTGTCCAGCAGAGCCTGGTGTATACCCCCCTGTATACATACTGGTACGCGGTATGTCCCTTCCGGACCGGGGGAGGAGTCTGGCGGTCCCGCAACCTGGACCAACTGTCCGACCTCCATGAGTGGGCACTCACGCCGGAAGTGGCCGTGTCGCCCGCACCGCCAGCAATCCTGCCCCGGCGTTTGAGGACCCCCTCTGGGTGCCAGAGGACCAGACCCGCCGACTGGGCCCTGTGGAGAGACAGAAGGGATATTAGGGGGGCTGGCGACTGCCGGGGCACCGGCGGCGCCGTGGACGTGCAGGGGGCTAGCAGCCGCTGCCCCCGCTGGGAGCCTCCTCCTCGGGGCTGGGGTCGGCCAGTCCGCTGGGACGCTCGGTAACCCGGCTTCCTTCCTCATGCTCCGCCGGGGAAGGGAGAGATGGTCCTCCGCGAGGACGACGGCGGCCTCTAGGCTGATGGGCCGGTGGCACTTGACCCAATCGGCCGTGGAGGAGGGTGACCCGGCGACAAACTGTTCCAGTACCACCTGCCCTGCGACGTCCTCTGTGGAGTTGCTCCCTGGCTGCAGCCAGCGCCTCGCCGCCTCTGAGAGCCGCTGCGCGTAGGGGAAGGGCCAGCCGGCGTCCTCGAAGGGGAGCCCCCTGAACCGGCGGCGATGTCCCTCCGCGTGCCTCCCAGCCGGTCCAGGATGGCCCTCCTCAGCTGGTCGTACGTCTGGCGAGAGGACGCTGGCAGAGTGTGGGCTGCCAACTGTGCTCCCCCAGACAACAGGGGTAGCAGCCGCATCCCCCCTCAGAATGGCGACGTGCGGTGGTCGGGCCGGGTTTCTACAACCCTCACCCTCCCTCGTGGCCGGTCGCTGCAGCAGCTCCCGCAGGAGAGCACAGTCCCCACTCTGAGCGGCCGCAGTCTCCGCGAGAGTCTGGCTCAGCTGCCACTGTAGGGCGATCATGCCCTCCTGCATTGCGGCGAGGAGCTGGAGTGCTTGCTCCAGCGGACTGGGTGGGGATTCCCTCCCCCGACATGGTACGTGTTCAGGCACCAAATGTGAGCGGGTGCGCTCACACAGGGAAATGACGGCGGAAAAATTAAGAGAGGGAGCGTTCTTTCGGAGCACAAAACAGTTTATTGAAGGTCTCCACCTCGTCTCCGTCTCCGTCTCCGTCTCGTCTCCGTCTCGTCTCCGTGTCATCCTGTCGGGTCCCGTCTCTCCGACATGAACCCAGCCTACTGCAAGACAGAACCAGGTCATCGGTGTGCTTTTATTGTGCGACTGATTATCTGATTCCGTCCAGCTGCCCGGCCTCCAGCTGAGCCACTCCCATCTCCTCCCCAGCCACCACACCCCACTGCCACACACCCCCAGTCGAACGGACAGTCGGAGAGGATGAACCAGGAGCTGGAGAGTGTCTTATCTCCCAGAACCCAACAACCTGGAATAAACATCTAATATGGGTAGAGTATGCCCACAACACCCTACCTGTCTACCTGTCTGTGACCCGACTCTGCCTTTGGATTTTCCCTGCATGTTTGTATGTCCTGTTGGTCTACTTTACCCAGTAAAGTATATTATCATCATCATCGTTCTGTCTCTGAGTCGTGCTATTGAGTCCCTCTCTCCGTGTGTACTGGTCGTACCGTTACAGTGTACCATTCTGTTGTAAAGCCACCGCTTCCTGTTTTGTTAGCTTTTAGTCTGTTAATTGCCTCATTTAATTCTTTTAAAGTTATTTTTACAATTAGAGCAGTATTTTGATCTTCAGTCATAACTGTTCTTTCTAAGGCCTCCAAAATGGATTCAATCTGGTCCTCTTTATCCTCCAGTCTTCTAGAGTATAGTCTGAGTATATAGTAGAGTGTATCTTCCTGTTGGCGTTCTATGTATTTTCTTGGGAGTCTCCTATTTTATATATTGTACTATTGCCTGTTGATTTTTCAGTTTCCTTGCCAATAATTATGTAAATTTAGATCCGTTCCGTTCTTTGCCTCGTGAATACCATCCTTTTCTCAATTTCTTGTGTAGAAATTATATTAATTTAGTTTCTAATTTTCTTTATTTGTTGTATCTTTGAATTTTGGCCCTGGGCATGACACTCCTCCAGCAGCTTCAACTGATTTTCCAAGTCAAGTCATTTTCTTTGACGTAGCTTTTTTTTTTTTTTTTTTAAAGTGAGAACAGTGCTATGATTTTGCCTCTTAGGACAGCCTTCGCTGCATCCTATATCGTGGTGAGGTCTCTCCATTATCATTTTATTTTATATACATTTAATGTTTATTACTCATTTGCTTTTGAAAAGAGCTCGACTGGATCCTGTAGTGGGGCTACAACCATAACCGGGATGCCTCTGTCCTTCATATTCTTTAATGACCTCGTTGATCGTGTGGTAGAAGACACATATTCTTAATAAGAGTCTGAAGGCATCTAGATGCCAATATTGACTCAGTCATAGCACCACCCACTGGCAACAGGAAGTTACAGGTTGTGTACTTTTACGACCTACTCACAGATTAAGCAGATCCATCTGAAATTTGGTCAGAAAAGCCTTAAGAGGTGGATAATGCTTCACACTGAAAGTTGCAACTTTTCACAATGCAAAGCATTTGCGCTTTACTGGAACACCGTTCACGTAGCGACGCATCATTCACCATCAAACAGGAAGTTGTTGTTTAGGGTCAAGGGATGTCTGAAAATGAACAAAACTTGGTAACTGGTTCTTGTGCTTGGGTGTGGCAAGTGGACTTATTAGCGCCCCCTACAAAATTTTAATGAAGCAGCCCTAGCAGTCAAATTTAGTCAGTAACATCTAAAGACCTTGAGAATGAAAACTTATTAAAATCCGTGGCATGTTGGCCATTTTATAAAATTCCCCATGAAAGAGGCCTAACTCCAATGTCACTAAACTGCCCAAATCTCACATGCATGATAAGGTTTAAGGCCAGAGAGGTTTTAAAGGTCAAAAATTGTATCAGTCATAGCGCTACCTACTGGCAACAGGAAGTCAGCCTTATGTGACAAAGATTATCCGACAATGCGATGAAACATCAACCGGCATCCCACCAGTACCACTGACACGCATGGATGTGTGAAAAACCATTCATCGATGCTTGCAGCTTTAATGGCGGAGGACATATTGAAACTGAAAGGATTATTATTAAGCTTTTCATTTGCCGTAATTGAAGGAAACTTTGCACATGTGTAGGGAGTGCCGAAAATAGATAGATATTTGATGTGGGGTTTGGGCTTGGGCCTCGCAAATTGGCTAAGCCACGCCCCATAACAGTTTTCAAAGTAAAAGCCCCCACTTTCAATTTCACGTAGCTTTATGAAATTTGGTAGGCATATGTATTATGTGGAGATGCTTAAAAAAGCCTCTTGGAAGTGTACCGTAAAACCAACAGGAAGTCAGCCATTTTTTATTTCTTGTGCACTTTTCGCCAATTTTCAGCCTTTTAGGCACCGTACTTTCACAAATTCCTCCTACACATTTAATCTGATCGACTTCAAATTTGGTCAGTACTATCTAAAGACCTTGAGGATGAAAAGTTATCAAAATCCTGAGTTTTCACTCGTGTGCCCGGTCTCCAATGGTCACTACAATGCAGTGCAACGTCAACATGCGTCCCGCCAGAAACCCCTGAGGTGGGGCCATGTGGGACCAGGGATGATGGGGCACTGGTAAGGGTAGAAGGAGACCGACAGCTTGTGCTGATTACAAATGGGACAGGTCTGTAAAGCATACAACACCCTTTGTACTTAGACCTTGCAGCGGACAATGAAGAACTCCCAATAAAACAAAATAATATTAACAGGGGAAAAAATGGGAAGAAGCCTAATGGAAAGTGACTGAGAGGGGATCCCTCTCCCAGGACAAACAGACGTGCAATAGATGTTGTGTGTAAGAGAATGTAAGAGAATAAACAATGTAAGAGAATAAACAACAGTGTAAAATTAATCCATATAACAAAAATAATAATGTGAACATACAGGAGATGAAAAAGATGGATGGATGGAGGATGTCAAACAGCTTCCAGGTGCCACAAAATAACGCAGGCCTCAAAATCAAAATCCTTCTCCTGACCTACAAAGCGATTAATGGTCAGGCTCCAGTTTATCTTAAGGATCTCATAGTACCTTATAAACCAACTAGAGCATTGCGCTCCCAAAATGCAGGGTTACTTGTGGTTCCTAGAGTCTCTAAAAGTACAATGGGAGCCAGAGCCTTCAGCTATCAAGCTCTTCTACTGTGGAACCAGCTCCCAGTTTGTGTTCGGGAGGTAGACACCCTCTCCACATTTAAGAGCAGGCTAAAGACTTTCCTCTTTGATCAAGCTTATAGTTAGGGCTGGCTCAGGTTTTCCTTGGAATAGCCCCTAGTTATGCTGCTATAGGCTAAGACTGTCAGGGGACTCACTCCTCTCCTCCTTTCCCTATTTTTCTCGCTCTCCTCCTCTCTCTCTCTATTTATATGCATTCATGTCCCTTAAATGCATGTTACTAACTCAGTTACTAACTCATCCCCAAAGTTTCTGTGTCTCTCATCTGACTGGTTGTGTCGTGTTCAAAATCTTCGAGAAAAGCAGTAAAGACTTCTGGTCGAATGACGTCATATTAAAGTTGTTTTATTGAGTATTAAGTTGTGATGAGAGTATATCTCGGCCGAGGTTTCTGAAAGTTGCGGTCCACAGTCCACATAGCAGAGCAATGTAGTTAGCTGTCTCTTGCTTGTTTCAGAACCCAGAACTAAAGTTTGTGCAAAGTTTTATACATTTTCTGTTAGAGGCGCTGCCTCTCACTCATTGGTTAGTAAACGTAAACAATGTAACATGATCTTCTTTGTTGGTTTCTGGTTGGTGCACAGGTGTGTCCACGCCTCTTGGCAACACGAGTCCCTCCTTTGGCAGAAGGTGCGTCATGCTGTTGTGACCCTGAGTTGTAGCTTTGTCTTGTAACTTCCACCCTATTCACGCATGACTATGCGCACCTTTTTAACAGTTTCTACTAGTACTTTTCTTATCATTTAATTACATGAGTTCACACATAGGCGCACTAGCGGCTAAAAAAGATATGAGACTAAAAATATTTCCTTCAGTGTATTAGCTATAATGCACATTTCTGTAAACCTTTCAATGTCTGCCTGTTTCAGACCTTTTTAGTAACAGCAGCATTTCATTCACAATTTTAGATATGAGCAAACTCATTAATAATGGTTCTTCAGTGAGCATAAGTAAAAAAAGCTAGAGGAAATAATCACACTTATACAATTGTCACTATTAACGGTTACATCTGGATCATGAATCGTGGCTGCACCTGTTGCCCTGGTCCTGCCTGACACCAGGAAGCCTTTATTGACATTCCCCATTGTGGCAGGATGTGGGTGTGGTGGCTGGGGAGGAGATGGGAGTGGCTCAGCTGGAGGCCAGGCAGCTGGACGGAATCAGGTAATCAGTCGCACAATAAAAGCACGCCGATGACCTGGCTCTTTCTTGCAGTAGGCTGGGTTCCTGTCGGACTGAGACGGAGGCTAGACGGAGGCTAGACGGAGGCTGAGAGAGAGGCTGAGAGAGAGGCTGAGAGAGAGGCTGAGAGAGGCTGAGACGGAGGCTGAGATGGAGGCTGAAACGGCATCAGCGTCAGTGGGAGCGGTAGCTGAGGGCTGGAGAACGCGGCGCCAGGGGAAGGCGACGTGTGAAGCCGCCTTAAATAAACCGTTGTTTGTGTCCCGAACGGACTCTCCCGCGTCTTATTTCCCTGTGTGAGCGGGTGAGGTCACATCTGGCGCCTGAACAGGGACCATGTCGGAGGGAGAATTGCCACCCAGTTCGCTGGGGCACGCACTCCAGCTCCTCGCCGCGATGCAGGAGGGCACAGCCACACTACAGCGACAGCAGAGCCAGGCTCTCGCGGAGATGGCGGTGGCTCAGCGCGAGGACCGTGCTCTCCTGCGGGAGTTGCTGCAGCGACCGGCCACTCGGGAGAGTGAGTGTTCCACGAGCCCGGCCCGACCGCCGCACGTTGCCATGCTGAGGATGACCTCCGAGGATGACCCGGACGCATACCTGGACATTTTCGAGGGCACGGCGGCAGCGTGCGGGTGGCCGAGGGGGGAGTGGGGGATGCGGCTGCTACCCCTGCTGTCTGGGGGAGCGCAGTTGGCGGCCCACAGTCTGCCGGCGTCCTCTCGCCAGACGTATGACCAGCTGAGGAGGGCCATCCTGGACCGGTTGGGAGGCACGCCGGAGGGACACCGCCGCCGGTTCAGGGGGCTCTCCTTCGAGGACGCCGGCCGGCCCTTCCCCTACGCGCAGCAGCTCTTAGAGGCGGCGGGGCGCTGGCTTCAGCCAGGGAGCAGCTCCGCACAGGACGTCGTAGAGAAGGTGGTGCTGGAACAGAGGCTAGAGGCTGCCGTCGTCCTCGCGGAGGACCATCTCTCCCTTCCCCGGTGGAGCATGAGGGAGGAAGCTGGGTTACCGACTGTCCCAGCGGGCTGGCCGACCCCAGCCCCGAGGAAGAGGCTCCCTGCGGGGGCAGCGACGACCGACCCCCGGCACTTCCACGGCGTCGCCGGTGCCGCGGCAGCCGGCAACCCCCCTAATATCCCTTCTGTTTCTCCACAGGGCACCCAGAGGGGGTCCTCAAACGCCGGGGCAGGATTGCTGGCGGTGCGGGCGACACGGCCACTTCCGGCGTGAGTGCCCACTCATGGAGGTCGGACAGTTGGTCTGGGTTTCAGGACCGCCAGACTCCTCCCCCGGTCCGGAAGGGACATACCGTGTACCGGTATGTATACAGGGGGGTATACACCAGGCCCTGCTGGACACCGGTTGTACACAAACCATGATCTACCAGCGCTTGGTTTGGCCCGGGGCATTGGTGGAAGCGTCGTGGGTGAGGGTGAGGTATGTTCATGGTGATATTCACGAGTACCCGGTGGTGACTATTACCATTTCGTTCAGGGGGAAAAAACATAGGGTTAAGGCTGGAGTTAGTACTCGCCTTACGCACCCCCTAATTCTGGGAACGAATTGGCCGGAGTTCCATAGGCTAGTGGGGAAGGCTATGGGGGTGCGTTCCCGTGCAGTAGGGGCATGTGAGTTGTGTGAGGTGTTGAGTGGGGTTTCGGAGGAGAAGGGGCCCTTCGAGGGGGAGGGCGGGGAGGCTCGGGGCGAAGCTTCGAAGCGGTGGTGTGCGTCCTGCAGCGAATGTCAGCTGGTTAACCCGCCGGCCACCCCAAAAGCGCCTTTGCGCCCGTTACCATTAATTGAGGTACCATTCGAAAGAATAGGCATGGACCTCACTGGGCCATTAGACCGGAGTGCACGGGGATATCGCTTTGTGTTAGTTCTCGTGGATTACGCAACACGATATCCCGAAGCAGTGCCGCTGCGTACTATCTCGGCCAAGAGTGTGGCGCAGGCACTGTTTCACGTGATCTCCCGAGTTGGGATCCCGAAAGAGATCTTAACTGACCAGGGCACGTCCTTTATGTTACGCACGTTACGCAAACTGTATTCGCTACTGGGCGTCCGCTCCATCCGGACTAGTGTCTATCATCCACAGACAGACGGGCTGGTGGAGCGGTTTAACAAAACGCTTAAGAACATGGTGCGCAAGTTCGTTCACGAGGACAGCCGTACTTGGGATAAATGGTTAGACCCTCTGTTGTTCGCAGTGGGGGAGGTTCCCCAGGCCTCTACGGGATTTTCTCCCTTTGAATTATTGTTTGGCAGGAAGCCACGGGGGGTGTTGGACCTGCTAAAAGAAAACTGGCAGGAGGGTCCAAGCACCAGCAAAAGTGAAATCCAATACGTGCTGGACCTGAGAGCAAAACTCCATTCACTGGGTTATCACGGGAGAATTTGCTCCAGGCTCAGGAGCGTCAGCAGCGCCTGTATAACAGAGGGTCGCGACTGCATCAATTTACACCGGGAGATAAAGTGCTTGTATTGCTCCCGTCCACTAGCTCCAAATTACTCGCAAAGTGGCAAGGGCCCTTTGTGGTCACATGGCGAGTGGGGAACGTCAATTACGAGGTGGCGCGATCGGACAGGGGGGGAGCGGCACAGATTTACCATCTCAATCTCCTAAAAGAATGGAGGGAGGTGGCCTCTGCATCTCTGGCTACTACGGTGATGGAGAAAGATGAGTTGGGACAGCCCCGGTCTCTTGTGATGGCCATCTTTTACCGAGTCAGAGGGCAGATGTTGTCGCGTTGCAAAGGCTGTTTGCCGATGTGTTCTCCCCCCTGCCCGGGCGCACCACTCTCGCACACCACCACATAGAGACGCCCCCGGGCGTGACGGTGCGCTCACGGCCCTATCGGCTGCCTGAACACAAGAGGAAAATTGTTCAGTCAGAGCTTCAGGCTATGCTGGAGATGGGGGTAATAGAAGAGTCCAACAGTGACTGGTGCTGTCCCGTCGTACTGGTGCGCAAGGCCGATGGGTCAGTACGGTTCTGTGTGGACTATCGCAGGGTGAATGAGGTGTCCAAATTCGATGCTTACCCGATGCCCCGGGTCGACGAACTCCTGGATCGGCTTGGCACGGCTTGTTTTTATACGACACTGGATTTGACCAAGGGCTACTGGCAGATTCCCCTGTCTCCAGAGTCTAAGGAAAAAACTGCTTTCTCCACACCGTACGGCTTGTACCAATTTGTGACGCTTCCGTTCGGGTTGTTTGGAGCCCCTGCCACCTTCCAGCGGCTCATGGACCGGGTGCTGCGACCACACTCAGCATATGCTGCTGCCTACCTGGATGACGTCATCATCCACAGTGAGACGTGGGAGCAGCATATGCGCCAGGTGGGGGCAGTACTCGAGTCCCTGAGGCGAGCGGGGCTCACGGCTAACCCGAGGAAGTGTGCGGTTGGACGGAGGGAGGTACGGTATCTGGGGTACCACTTGGGCGGCGGGCAGGTGCGGCCGTAGCTGGATAAAGCAAGCTCTCTGTGGGGAGCCGCTCCTGTTTTCCCCTAACTTTGCTCTCCCGTTTGTTTTACAGACCGACGCCTCGAACAGCGGGCTGGGGGCCGTTTTGTCCCAGGAGGTGGAGGGGGTCGACTGCCCCGTACTGTACATTAGCCGGAAGCTGGCTCAGCGAGAGGTGAACTACAGTACGGTGGAAAAAGAGTGCCTCACCATACGGTGGGCGGTGGGCGGTCGGCGCCCTGCGTTATTATCTCCTGGGACGCTCTTTCACCCTCTGGTCGGACCATGCCCCGCTCCAGTGGCTCCACCGCATGAAGGATGCCAATGCCCGGATCACTCGTTGGTATCTGGCGTTACAGCCGTTTAACTTCAAGGTGATCCACAGGCCGGGTAACCAGATGGTTGTGGCTGACTTTCTCTCGCGTTCGGCGGAGGGGGGGGGAGTCAGCTTGCGGCCGGTGGGCTCCCGTCCTGAGTCGGGCGGTGGGGGTACGTGGCAGTATGTGGGTGTGGTGGCTGGGGAGGAGATGGGAGTGGCTCAGCTGGAGGCCAGGCAGCTGGACGGAATCAGGTAATCAGTCACACAATAAAAGCACGCCGATGACCTGGTTCTGTCTTGCAGTAGGCTGGGTTCCTGTCGGACTGAGACGGAGGCTAGACGGAGGCTAGACGGAGGCTGAGAGAGAGGCTGAGAGAGGCTGAGACGGAGGCTGAGACGGAGGCTGAAACGGAGGCTGAAACGGCGTCGGCGTCAGCATCAGCGTCAGCGGGAGCGGTAGCTGAGGGCTGGAGAACGCGACGCTAGGGGAAGGCGACGTGTGAAGCCGCCTTAAATAAACCATTGTTTGTGTCCCGAACGGACTCTCCCGCGTCTTATTTCCCTGTGTGAGCGGGTGAGCTCACACCCATGATCTATCTTTTCAACATACGATCGCATCATGTTTTTCCGTCGCATAGATTGTCTATGTTGTATTTTTAACTATGTTGTTTGTTCTCTACACACATAACCTATTGCACGTCTGTCTGTCCTGGGAGAGGGATTCTCCTCAGTCTCTCCCTGAGGTTTCTTCCATATTTCCCCCTCTAATTGTGGGGTATCTTTTAGGGAGTTTTTCCTTGTGCGATGCAAGGGTCTAAGGACAGAGGCTGTCGTATCCTGTACAGTCTGTAAAGCCCACTGAGACAAATGTATAATTTGTGATATTGGGCTATATAAATAAACTTGATTTGATTTGTATTTGTATTGTTGATTTAATGTGTGAACGAGTGATATAGAGAAGGTCACATAAAGCTGTCATTATTAGTCTGTAATTTGTAATATACTGTTGGAGTGGTAAGCAGGCCAATTGTTTTTAGATATTTGGGGAGTTAGGTGGTCCCTGATCTAGTTGATGGTAAATTACATATAGACATTCACACACACCGAATACATCATTGCTTCTAACCACCCACTTTGTCTCCCTTTTTCTTTCTCTGTAAGTAGATTGAGTTTGACACAAATGTCACTTTTTTGGATATAATCATTCCCATGTGTTAACGTTAATGTGTTAACATCTGTGTGTTTCTAGGTATTTTATCAGTACTCTCTCTGTCCAGTGAGAGTATGCTCTTGGCGTCAGAGCTACCAAAGGTTTCCTACGTAAAAGCCATTGACATCTGGCTCATTGCCTGTCTACTTTTTGGGTTTTCGTCACTGGTGGAATACGCTGTGGTGCAGGTCAGTTCTTACACACAACCACACACACACAAATGTACAACTGTACATATACAGTACATCTCCATACCCATCACTGGGTTAGACCCTACCTGGCCAGAGAGTCTGAGATTATGGAATCAGGGGAAAGCAACAGTAGTGATCCACCAGCAACGAGGCAAAGTAATCTTTGATTTTACTCAGCATGAGGAGGTCTAGACTGATTTGTATAATTAGTTCTGTTTCAAACAAATAATTTGTTGATGAGAAACATAAAATACCAATCACAGTAACAAGTACAGTACAAAGAGTGTAATAAGGTTTGCATGGGGTCACACTTAAATGGGAAAGAAAGAGTTTGGGTAACGCCACAGGAAACACAGCCAACACAATCAAGTGGCAAAATGACGAATCATTTGCAATGATCACAACTGACCTCTTCTTCCCTTCCCTGAAGTCAATGGACAAGAGTGGACTAGTAGACTATATGAACAGGGCCATTCTGCTATTGCAAGTCAAACTGTGTACATTTTTTCCATACTTAATTGTAATGTTACCACTGGGAAAATACCTCCATTAATGAAATCCATCACACTTCTGCCATGTTAACTCCAGTACCTCCCCAGGACTGTTGTTGCAGCAGCAGCCAGCTCTCCCTGCCCTCAACATTGCTTCTTCTTCTTTCCATTTTATGTCAGATTGCTTTTCTGCATATACTTGAGGCATTGTTTCGTCTATGAATCACGTTCTAGCGGTTCTTCAAAATAAAATGCCTCACCCTGTCCCCTACTTCCCCCCCAGAAACCTACGCCTATGCACTTAACAGACCATCAAAATGGCAAAACAAGCTTGCTGAGCTCCACAAAATGAGCTACTATACCACTTCCTGAACTTAGCAATTTACAGTTTGTTTTTAGCCAGTTCTGCTGACATTCTCATTCAGCAGAAGTATTCTATTTTTAGTCACTTAGGATGAACTCTTCTTGAAGTTTTATGGTGAACAATTCGCAAAATGTGTATGTCAACTCTTGTCAACACTAACTAGGGTAATGACTGAGAAACCCAGGTGGAGCAGTGTTTCATAAATGAAGTAGTTTTTCTCTGTAATGAAACAGAATCAAAGGGGCTTAAAACTATGCATCTAGAAATAAAGATAATCAAATTAAAGGAACAACATAGAAGTGTAATCGCCTACACCTGTCACTCTGAACAGGGATTTGTTTACATTACAGTTCATTTAGCAGACGCTTTTGTCCAAAGCAACTAACAATAAGTCCAAACAATCATGAGGATACAACTCCGAACACCAAGAATCTTGCATGTATATTAGCTTCAAATAAGCCAAACCAAAAAGTGCAAAATCGAGAAACAATAGAATAGAAATTCAACCATTGAATTGAATTTCAAGGTTGAAGACCAGTCGGGCTGCTGCATTCTGGATGAGCTGTACAGGTCGGATGGCACATGTAGGAAGTCCAGCCAGGAGGGAGTTGCTGTAGTCAAGACGTGAGGGTCAGTAGGGGACGTATCCTCCTGATGTTGTAGAGAGTGTGTCTGCAGGAGCGGGCTGTTGCAGTGATGCTGGTGGACAAGGACAGTTGGTCATCCAGTGTCACACCCAGATTCCTTGTGGTCCGAGTCGGGGAAACAACCGAGGTGCCGATGTTGATTGTAAGGTCTTGGATGGGAGAGTCCTTCCCCAGAAGGAAGAGCAGTTTGGCCTTGTCAAGGTTGAGTTTCAAGTGATGTGCAGCCATCCACTGAGAGATATCAGCCAGACAAGCCGAGATGTGTGCCTCGACCTGGGTTTCGGATTTGGGAAAAGACAGAATCAGTTGAGTGTCGCCTGCGTAGCTGTGTTAGGAGAAGCCGTGAGAGTGAACTATATGTAGTTCTTTTGTATGTTGTAATTTAGCGGTGTCAAAATGGAAATTGTCTGCATTTTCCTGACTTGTGGACTGCTTCGAAAAGATCCTAACTTTTGTTTTCTTAGGGTTATCTGTCAGGGCCCAGGTCGAACATAATTGGATGCAGGAGGTTGATGTGCTGCTGTAGACCTTCTTTTGTTGGTGATAGCATCACTAAGTCATCTGCATTTAGGAAACTCTTCATTTCTGTGTCATTCAGGGTGAGGCCAGGTTCAGAGGATTGATTTTATTGACTTGCAAATTGGTTAATGTATACAGTGAAGAGGATTGGACTACGGTTGCACCCCTGCCTCACTCCATGACTCTGGGAAAAGAAAGCTATTTGTTGGTGTCCTATTTTAACTGCACATTTACTATTTGTGAAATTAATTATATCATATGTGTTTCTCCCAATAACACTGTTGTTTGTTCTTTAGATAAAGGTCTTGAAGCTAGATGTAATCAAAGGCCTTCTTGAAGTCAATAAAACATGCATCAGCCTTCCCTTCCTTTTTATTTAATTCTTTCTCAGCTAGGGTGTGGATGTTACGGTTGTGTCAAGGGGAGATCCAGGCGCAGAACACAGACTCAGGGAAAGAAGTACGTTAAACCAGTGTGTTAAAGTAATCCTCAGAGGCAGGCAAGACGAGGAGGGTGGATGGCAGGGAATGGCGTGGGAATGGTAAGGCAGGCAGGCAGGTGAGCCGAGAGGCAAGTAACGATCCTGGGAAACACAAGAAAGACAGGTTGACATGTGAACACGGAGAATACTCAGCCGTCATGTGCTGAGCGGCCGAGATCTATACTACCGGGGTAGTTGAAACAACAATCTGGCGATGAGTAACTGGAAGACCGGGGTAGATATACTGTGACGAGATGAGATGATTGTAGACAGGTGAGCAGACTGGAGGTGGAGTATTGAGTGTCAACAGCTGCAGAAGTCAGACCACGCCCATGCCACATGCACACAGAGACAGGGGAAACAAGGAGACACAGGGAGACACTGGGGACACAGGTGGAACCGTGACAGTGGAGGGTATACTGTAGGTGTGGTCTTTCCAATTTGGCATTTATTTTAAACATTTAGGTCATTGATGAAACTGATAAGTCTTTCATTCCTAATATTGCAAGAGGTTTTTCCCAGGTTACTGTTTTTTAATATGTAAGGAAAAGTGACAACTACTAGAATTATATTAAAAAGAGTACAGGCAACTTGAAATTATGGTCAGCATATTTGATCGTTTCATTTCAGATGCTGTCGACTCCACATGCCTTTTCTGCTTTCAGGGATGCTTTCCAGCAGTTACTGCAATGTGCATCTAGAGGGTTTTGGTTGTCTTTAATTACTAATTAAGAGTTTTCCACTTGGTGTTCATCTCATTTTGGTCAATCTTTTTTGTAATATTTGCTGGTATAATTCAGTAAAATAATTAATCCAAATAATGCCATTTTGTATTTCCAATTGATCTTGTGTTTTGTTTAGAGTGCTCTGCTCCTGACATAATTGGTTTGACCCTAAATATTCATCTATTTCAGAGAGCTGGTATCTGGTGTCTTGTTCTAGTGTATGTTTGTATTGTTTTAAGGTGTAAAAGTAATGAAGGTGTGCATTTTACTCTTTGGGTCTCTTTGTTTTTTGTTTAAAAGTTTACGTTTTCCTTATATTTTTGCAATCACTGTCAAACCATTTGTTATTGTTTATTTGCTTTGATTTTTGATTAGAAATGTAAAAAATTGATAACAATGCCAATTTATCAAAGATTGCATTATTTGTGTCCACAGCAGAGTTTATGTCATCATTATTATGGGGAAACATTTTATAAAAGAGAAAAATCGATTGAATATTATTAAATGCATTTTGGTAGCTCTTCATTCTGCCTGTTTCTAATTATATGGGTGATGTTGTTCAGTTTATTGGGTTTATAGTTAGTCCGTGCCTTCTTCAAATAGACATTGATCTAACTGTGATCAGATAGTGGTGTTAGTGGGTTGATTGTGAAGGCTCTGAGAGACATTGGGTGCAGATCTGTCTACTGTACCACTGCCAAGAGCTGAATTTAATGTGTATCAGCCCAGAGGGTCTCCTCGTGACCTACCATTAATTATGTACACACCCATCAGCTGTGGAAGCTAGGTACCACTGATGTTTGTAATTTTATCAAAATTGTGTCTCGGGGGGAAGTTCAGGGAGAGGAAAACAGGTTCCTCCAGGTAGGATTAAGTCTTCATCTCCCTGGGTATTTACAGTGGAAGCTTTCTCTCCAGTTCTAGCATTCCGTTCCCCACAGACTAGGACATTTCCTAAATTTTAAAATGGTTTATTTCCCCTTCTACAGTGGAAAAAACATCTTCATTGTAGTAGGGGGATTCTGAGGGAGGTATGTAAACAGCACACAGGTAGATACAGTATGTTGGTCTGCACATATTATTTCTTTGTTCATTTTTAGCCAAATATCGGATACTACTTTTGTGATCGCTTTAATTGAGTGGTTTAGTTCTGATTTATACCAAATAATCCGGCCTCCTGAGTCCCTACCCTGGGTGACTGTTTGGAGTTTAATAAATGGGATAATAATCTCAATGTAACCACGAGGACCACCAGTGGAACTATCTCCTCTGTACGATGTCTCTTGTAAAATGTGATTTCAGAGTATTTTATCTCACTCGTAAAATCAGGATGATTTAAGGCCTTGAATATTCCAACATGTTATTTGAAAAGATTTCCTCTTAAAATGTGTTCTGTTTTAAAATCAAGATAAACATTAAAGCAAATAATAATAACATCTACAAGAAATGAGTAACTATGTTAAATTATTTATAATTTTTTTTCAGTCAAGAATATATGAGGTGGCGTAAACCACAGGGAATTATGATTCTGATTCTACCGCAATAATATAACATTCTATAACATTCTCATTCTGTTTCTGCCTTTCTACCGTGTATCTATGAAGTAGGTGTAACTAGGGATGTCACTCAAGAACCAATACTTTGGTACCAAGTCAATGCCAAAATTCTGAAAACGTGACGGTACTTATTTATCTACAGTATTGCAAGGCTCAAGACTAACAGCGTCCTGACAACGAACTAAAATTCCAAAGGAAATAAGACATTTTATATTTCTATACTGCTTGTCGGCCTTCCGCCCTGGACTGCAGGTCTTCTCTTCTGCTCCCTCTTTCCCTAACAGTTCTTTGATGTCGGAGCATCCACCTATCTCTCTGTTGCTCCATCAAACACAGTACGCACACGCTTGAATTTTTGTGATTATTTATTCATTAAACTCACTATTGACGAGTCCAGGGGACATACCCTATTTTTTCCCTGATAATGATACAGTGTAAACGACAAAAATCTGTTTTGAAGTCGGCAGGAGTACAGCTAGTTAACAAAAAAGAGCATTCAAACATAATAAAGGAGTGTATGGGATTAAGTGTTTTGTTTTAGTTTTTTTACCTTGGTATTGAATCAGTATCGAGAATCGTGAAATTTCACTGGTTTTGGTATCGATTACTACATTTCTGGTGTCGTGACATCCCTAGATGTAACATTTGTTTTATCTCTATGAGGTCACCAGGTCATGCTCCTCTCACGCCCTCTCATGACTCGCTGGGTTGTGGGGACCTGTGTTGACTTGTCTGTGGGGTGTGTTGGTGATGCTGCGGTAGTTGTGGTGTCCTGGTGGTGGAGGCTTTTTCTAATCACGCTCCTGAGTGAGTCTATCACTTACTTCTGTTGGGAGGTCGAGGGCTCTTTGGGTCTTGGGGCACCAGATCGTCACTACTCTATCTTTTATGAAAAGGGTCGGTTCATCTCTAGGAACTTCCTGTTGGAGTCCATGAGTAGGACCATTTCAGCCCTTCTGCCTCTCTGAGCCTGTGCAATCTCAGTGGAGTTGAATCGGTGGGGTGGCGGTCGGGAGGCTGGAGCTGGCTGAATGAGATGGGGTGAGCTTTCAGGGCTAGGGCTGTGTTGAGGCTGAGAGGGTGTATGGCATGTTTGGGTGGGTATGGTCTGGCTCTGAGGGGTGTCTTTGGGTAGAGAGCATCTTGTATTTAGTCTCTCCTGTAGATTGAGCAGAGTTCTATCCCTCTCTCAGTACTGCTACCTCACAGCTGCCTTACAGCTGTCTCTCTGTCACTTCCCAATTGCTTCACTTCCACACATAGGTAATCCAGCTGTCTGTTCAGACTGGTTCTGTCCTGCTCAAACTCTCTCAGCCGATCGTTGCGGAAGTCCTCCTGTTCTCTCCTGAAGATGGTCAGGATATTATGGAAGGAGGGAGAGTTAAACCTGTTTCATGCTTCTTCTGGTCAGCGTGGTGCATACAGCGATATTGCGCACAATAAGAGTCTAATAATAATAAGTCTGTTCTTGGAGCCGCTCTCACCGTATTAGTATGGATTACCAGACGCTCACTGGGACAGTGCGCACCGGTGACTGCTCCTCAGTGCAAAGCCTATCTCAATTTTTTTTTATTCAATCTGTGTGCATTCTTTTCTGATGTACTAGCATTCTAAGCTTAAAGATAATGACCTACAACCACTAACTTACCGGGATATTAAATGTTTGCAGTTCTATCTCTAGGTTATATCCTCGATCAACTCTTGTTGTTCATTTTCAAACTTTAACTCACAAACTTAGTTACAGTATCAAGCACTAACTTTAGTCTAACTCCAAAACACCTACAAGACCAAGAAAGACAAAGGAAAAAAAAGATTGTGTGGAAAGAGAAAGATTGACACTCTTAGCGCTCTATGAAAGCTGAGGCAGTGCATAGCAAGAAATATCAACCTCATTTAAAGGAACAGTAACATCATACCAATCTAGGTTTAAACAGAAGCAATTGGTGACATTTCAAACAAGAGACAATCTTGTAAATTTGGTTGTCACTGATGTGATACCAGTCACAAAGCCAATGGCCCCTTCCTGCCTTCCTACGCCCGTACATTCGGCACCCTAGCTCGGATCACACCCATCATTGAACTTTAATAATTAATAATGTCAAAATGTGAGAAAAGGAACATCAGTTAAAAAAGATGTGACTTTAGGGTAGAGACTCCCCAGGTTGCCAACCCTTTCACACAAAGCTAACTCTCTCTCTCTCTCTCTGTTTCCTTCTCTGTTTCTCTCTCTCTGTCTCTGTCTCTCTCTCTCTCTCTTTCCTTCTCTCTCTCTTTCCTTCTCTCTTTCTCTCTCTGTTTCCTTCTCTCTTTCTCTCTCTGTTTCATTTTCTCTTTCTCTGTAGGTGATGCTTAACAGTCCCAAACGGATTGAGGAGGAGAAAGCCAAAATGGCAACTAAGGAGAAAGCTCTGCAAGAGAAAGAAGCAAAGAAGCCTTCAAATAAAACCAACAACACAGTGAATGGAACTGGTGGAACACCCATTCATGTCAACACTCTGCAGGTAAACACAATTCTGCCAAATTGATACAGCGTTCATGAATATATTTCTCTCCCTTACATTATTTGTAGTAGGCTTGAAAATTATATGATTTGATGCTTATATTTTATTTTAAGTTGTGAAGTACAAGAGTAAGAAAAGTGCCCCAGCAATAATAGTTAATGAGGCAATATGAAGTAGGGCACCTTATTTTTAAGCTTGTTTTGTGTTTAAAAAAAACATTGGCTTAAGTTTTCCATTAAAGAAATGCAAAAATATGCAGCTTGATACTAAACAGACTCTTTGCTGAGGCTTAACTTTTATGACATTACATTACAGTTAATTTAGCAGATTATGTGTCATTAGGAATGCAGCATCATCCTCATAAACAAAGACATAACATACCAGGCATATTTTTAATCATTAACGTAAAATAAACAGAATAATGGCTGCATAATGGCTGCAGCGTGCTCCTCTGGGGGACCACGGACTAGAAAGCTGTAAGACAAAATTTAAACCATTTGACGACTCTTTCTTAATACAGCTAACGTGACATTATCAAATAACTTATATTCAGTCAGTCTCTGTCTTTTACCAGGTGGTAGAAACTCGCTGTAAGAAAGTTTGCACCTCCAAGTCGGACCTTCGCTCCAATGACTTCAGCATCGTGGGATCTTTACCTCGAGACTTTGAACTTTCCAATTTTGACTGTTATGGTAAACCAGTTGAAGTGTCAGGTGCCCTCAAGTCCCAGAACAAAGCCAACAAGAAACCACCACCACCCAAACCTGTCATACCTGCTGCTGCCAAACGCGTTGACCTCTATGCAAGAGCCCTCTTTCCCTTCTCCTTCCTCTTCTTCAATGTCGTCTACTGGTCTGTCTATCTGTGAGAGGGAGAAAAGGAGTGGAGGGTGAAAACAAAGTGGTTTGTAACCTGCAGTTTGTCATCATACTGATATTGAAACTACATTGAACTTACAAATGACATAGCAAAAAATCATATACTCAACTATATACTGTTAAAATCCAGATTTCCAACATTTCAGGGCCATGTTTGCAGAGCCTCAGAGACTGATGTGGTCTGTGGGAGTAACTGTAAATCACCACAACTATAAAACCTTGGGGCTGTTGTCTTGAGTTCCCCTTAAACCCAGGCATTAAGCAGGCACTGCATGTTGTCTCTGTCTGATACAGGTCATTGTGTTTAATGTAAAATAAACCCTGCTGTGCGGACACCAGTACCCCCATGCTGTGCATTAGAAATACTTGTTTTTCCATGGGGGGAAGATTACTGGTAGCAGTTTATGTGAAAGGTATAGAATAACAAAATGGGCCTTACTTACTTAAATATGACCTTAGAAAATAAATGTAAGAATATACAAAGAAAAATTGAATACATTTATTGTAAAGTAATTCAATAAATCATAGCAAACATATGTCTGTTATTTCATCATCAACAGTAGAACAACAAGCATACAAAAATAATGCAAATTAACGTATATCATATTGTATAATGTTTGTGTTAACAAATTGATGTAATAATTTTACTGTAAATTGCTCTGTGTTAAATAACACTACCTATATTGCCATATAACCGGACCGTGGCATTTTGCCACACTTTCAACGGTTCAGACAGGAGCGCTCTGTCAGAACACTGACACCACCAGAGGGAGATTAGCAACCCACCGTCACACAATTCCAACTCGTCAGTTACGGATGTAAATGTATGTTAAATCGTTTTTAAAAACGTATGGCCACTTAACAAATCAATTTTCAACCAGCTTTGAAATAAAACAATTTATAGATTTCTTATGGCCCCTTTTGATATTTCGATTCAATGATTTACTTATGTAATGAGTACGATAAGTAACTAAGTCCTCCTATTTAACTGCACAATACCATAAACAAAATCGCATATCTACTTTACCATCTTAGTTATCGATATGATGGAATGTCTCTGGCTCTTGCGCCATTAATGTTCTTCTTCAACGCATGAATCAGATGCTGTTCTCTAGTGATAATTCCTAACATTTTACATACATGTGTTTATGTTTTTCTTATGCATATATTACTAATCCATACTTCTTACCATAAAGTGCTACAGAGTCATTAGAATGCTATGGCCACATTAGAACATTGCTACAGTAGTACTGTTTCCCTATCACCATTTAGGAATAACCGGGAAAGTAAAAACCACCCCTTAATCTGATTTTCTTTGATGTCCTTATGAATTGAAATCAGGAATTTAAATATGTGTGTAGTAATCTTTCTCTATTTTGCGGTGGTGAACCAGAAGTTGTTCCCACGAGTTTGGCGGTCACATTCAGTGGATGTTAGCAGCTGGTCAGCAGAGGGTGCTGCCATGTTACATTCTCTCTCAAGTGTATTTTGGATGTCTCGCGTGATTGGAGGTGTTGTTCTCTTTTGAGGAGGCAGATGGGTTACACTGAAGGAGGATGACATATCTGTGGACAAGATATGTAGGATTTTCCAGGTACTGTCCTTGTTCAACTTATAAATCGACAATTTTACAGGTACAGGTACAGATATTTTTTGTGGTGCTGCCATGCGCTGTGCGCACACAGTTCATAGTTAGCTTGGTGGTGTTGTGTTCTTTTATTTAGAAATAGAGACCCATAGAAATCAATTTCAGAAAACTTCTCTTCATATTAACTGTATTTCAATATCGATGATGATATGGTACGCATTACAAAAGTACTCAGTTGAGGACCTATTTCACTGTTCCACAGACCACATTTAAGTAGTTACTCTGTCTCACAGATTCATAGAACGGCCACGATCTCTTGTTTACAACATATTTTATACCCGCCGCCTTTTGGGTATAGTCTTCTCCCATTGGTTGGCTGGGGCCAGGTCCTATTGGCCCCTTGTTGGCACTTAGGCGTGTCCACGCCTCTTAGCGCTTCTCTGCTCCAATCAGATCTTCAGTCACCCTTTTAGGTGGTGTACTCTTCCGTTTCACAGTTTACAAATATTACATCTTATTTCACAGTAGGTTGGCCACTATACTATGCGTAGTCACTTAATTCAATTACATTTTTCATATCACATTTAACACTTCTAAATAAGGACAAAATAAGGCACATTGTAACAGCTTATATATTGATTATTCTCACAGTGGCATGGGATTCTATGATGGGTAGAATGAGGTGATGCTAATGCTAGTTAAGAGTAACTTTGCTATAATGTATCTAATTGTTTAAAGTAGGCCTATGTTGAACTATAATATATATTTTAATGTTTTCAATAATTCTATTGGTGTAAACGCGTTGTTTATGTTGTAACTGAATCTGTAAGAGATTAACATTAATCTTTTTATTATTTAATTGCAATGTTCTTGCAATGGAAAGCACCATAGAAAGTCAATGGTTAGCTACTGTGTATCTACACAGAGTACAGAGTATCTGTTAGCAAGCCCCCTGTAGCCGGTGCGGGCCGACCAGAGCTAGCTCCTGTTAGCTGTCCCCCGGCGGGTCCCGAGCAGCCGGGAGACTGGGTGTCTCTCCGAAAGAAGTGTAAGCAAAAGCCCACGGTTCACCACCAACCGCTTACTGTTTCTAACAGGTTCTCTCTACTCAGCGACACCCGCTGAGAAACCAAACTCTGGTTATCGGTAGCTCAATTATGAGATACGTGAGGTTTGAGAGACCAGCGATAATAGTCATGTGCATTCCATGGGCCAGAGCGGGCGACATAGAAGCACATTTAAAACTGCTGGCTAAGCCTAAACGTAAATACACTAAGATTGTTATTCCCATCGGCGATAATGACACCCGATTGCATCAATCGGAGTGCACTAAAATTAACGTGGAGCCGGTGTGTAGATTTGCAAAGACAATGTCGGACTCTATAGTTTTCTCTAGTCCTCTGCCAAATCTAACAAGTGACGACATGCTTAGCAGCATGTCATCATTCCGTCGCTGGCTGTCACCGTGTATCCAGATAATGATGTGGGCTACGTAGATAATTGCCGGACTTTCTGGGGAACTCCTGGTCTGATTAGGAGTGACGGCATTCATCCTACTTTAGAAGGAGCAGATCTCATATCTAGTAATATTAGTGCATTTATTAGTGGACCTAGTCCATGACAATCCGGAGTTGAGACCAGGAGGCAGAGTTGCAGTTTTACAAACTTCTCTGTGCTTCCATCCGGGCAGTCACCCACTCAAATCCCCATAGTGAGTGTTTCTGCCCCACAACCACTTAAATCAATAAAATCATTAAAAAAACAGAAGAAGAGTTGTACATAAAAACCTAATACAAATTAACACCACCACTGCAAAAGTGCAATTGAATAGAAAAATTGAATGTGGACTCTTAAACATCAGGTCTTTGTCATCTAAAGCTGGATTAGTAAATGATTTAATATCAGATTATCAGATTGATTTATTTTGTCTCACTGAAACCTGGCTGAGACATGAAGAAAATGTCAGTCTAAATTAATCCACTCCGCCTCGTCATATTAATACTCACGTTCCTCGAAGCCAAGGTGGTGGAGTTGCAGCCATATTCTACTCAAACCTATTAATCACTCCTAAACCTGAACTAAACTATAGCTCTTTTGAAAGGCTTGTTCTTACGCTTTCAAACCCAACATGGAAAACAATAAAGCCAATCTTATTTGTTATAGTGTACCGCCCTCATGCTCCGTATTCTGAATTTCTGTCTGAATTCTCAGAATTTTTATCAAGTTTAGTCCTTAAAACAGATAAAGTAATCTGTTAAAAAGTAGTAATAAAGTATTGTAGGTGACTTTAATATTCATGTGGACGGCGATAATAACAGCCTTAATACTGCGTTTATCTCATTATTAGATTCAATTGGGTTCAGTCAGAAAGAAACCACACTCTGGACCTTGTTCTGGCATATGGTATTGAAATTGAACATTTATTAGTCTGTCCACAAAATCCTCTTTTATCAGACCATTTATTAATAACTTTTGAAGTCCTGCTACTAGACTGCAAGCCATTAAGCAAAATATCGTACGCTCGATGTCTATCTGATAGTGCTGTAGCTAAATTTAAGGAAGTGATTCCATCGGCACTTAATTCATTACCATGTCTCAATATCAATGTAACGGAGGACTCCTGTGATAACTTTAGTCCCAAATGAATCATCTTGTTGATAGAGCTGCAGCCTCACTGCGACTGACCCTCGACTCTGTCACTCCTCTAAAAAAAACCCAAACTAAAACTAAAGTCGAGAAAACTTGAGAGGAAATGGCGATCTACCAAACTGGAAGAATCTGGTTTAGTCTGACTGGATGATCTTAAAACATATAAGAAGGCTCTCCGTATTCCAGAGCAGCTTATTACTCTTCATTAATTGAAGAAATTAAGAACAACCCCAGGTTTCTTTTCAGCTCTGTATCCAGGTTGACAGAGAGCCACAGCTCTACTGAGCCTTCTATTCCTATATCGCTCAGTAGTGACGACTTCATGAGCCTCTTTAACCATAAAATTAGTATTATTAGAGACAAAATTAATCACGTCCTGCCCTCAATCGGTAAAGACGTAACTTCTAACACAGGAATCTTAAAAAGAGCTGTAACACCTGAAATATATCAAGACTGCTTTTCTCCGATCGACCTTAACCAACTAAATTCAACAATTTCGTCGTCTAAACCATCAACATGTCTCTTCGACCGGAGTCCGACCGATACAGTAGGGCCTTTATTATATTATTAGTTCTCATTATCTTTATGATCATTAAGGCTGTGGGAAATCACTTTATTCATAAATATATTTATTTGTTGACATTGTGTTCTCTGCGCACCATTTAAAATGACAAAAAAAATTATTGTTAAATGAGTAGGGATGAGGACAGCATGGGGTTCCTTTTCACATGTACATGACAAATACAGTATATTCAGAGTAGGGATGGACCAATTTTTTTTCAGGACTGATACCGATTATTAGTTATCAAGGAGTCCAATAACCGCTATCTTGAACCAACATAGAAGCTTATGCAGCCCTTAAGTTGACGAGTCTGCAAGTGTGGAAAAGTATGGATGTTTGGATCCAGACTTAGAAGCTGATGGTTCATTGTTTTGAATTATTTTAGACAGTCAGTATCATCCATTCAGTATCAGAATAGAAGTGAATTTACAGTTGTAACCCTTGAAATTTTGTTTGATAAAAGTTATATTAAAGAAACTAATTAATATATTATTATATTATTATATAATACTTCAAGTATTATGGCAGGTTTGCAGGCACATCCCATATTCGAAACATCCCATGTCCCAGATACATGTGTGACATTAGAAGGCCCCATGATTTTTGCCATGTTAATAAAATTGAAATTTGTCAATATGTTTCTGCTCTAAAAGGTCAGTACTGTGTTGAGTATTCTGCTCTGAGGCTATCCTCACTAGGCTGAACAATCCTTGTGTCTCCTCATTTATCCCCAAGCAAAGGACTGTATGACAGAGAGTAAATAATAGTGATAATAACATGAAATAAGCAAGATTTAAGTTTATACTGAAATGTAGCCAAAACAAATCCCATTCTACCTCATAAGCGCTTCCTTTTTGAAGCTGTTGCATGGCACTTGGGCTCGGGCTATGCCACCCAGCATTTTTTTTTTCACAGATAATCTTCTGTGATATAGTTGATGAACAGTTTGCTTGAACGTTACTTTTAGGTACTGTTTCCTACATATTAATCGCAAAATAGGCAGGATACAGAGCACTAAATGATCAGTTAACATTTCTAGCAGTATGTGCAAAAATGAACAAAAAATCTTTTTGAACAAATTTTTTTAGTGTCTGGTACGTACTGTGAGAATAATCAATATGTAAATTGTTACAAATTAATAAATAAATTGTTGCCTTATTGTGTCCTTATTAAGATGTAATATGTGATATGTAAGATGTTATTGAATTAAGTAACTACTAGTGGCTAATATACTGTGAAATAAGATGCAATATTTGTAAACTGTGAAGCGGAAGTATGCACCACCTAAAAGGGTGACTGAAGATCTGATTGGAGCAGAGAAGCGCTAAGAGGCGTGGACACGCCTAAGTATCAACAAGGGGCCAATAGGACCTGGCCCCAGCCAACCAATGGGAGAAGACTATACCCAAAAGGCAACGGGTATAAAATATGTTGTAAACAAGAGATCATGGATCTGTGAGACAGAGTAACTACTTAAATGTGGTCTGTGGACAGTGAAATGGGTCCTCAGCTGAGTACTTTTGTAATGCGTACCATATCATCATCGAATAAATACAGTTAATATGAAGAGAAGTTTTCTGAAATTGATTTCTATGCGTCTCTATTTCTAAATAAAAGAACACAACAGTACTGGGTAAACCTGTAGAACGTCCGAATGGTCATGAATATCTGACTTTTTCCACTCGCTGTACTGCTCACAGCGGCTGCCTGCTACTGGTGCAAGACAATTCGTAACACACTGTTACTTTGACAAACAAACAGAAAGCGTAACATTCGTCTTCACCAGCATTTTGTCGGGGCTGGGGGTTTTATCGGCCAGATGCAGACACAGATTCTCACACGGCTGTAAACCAGTCTAGTTTAGTGCTACTTAGATTGGAGGAATTAAAAGAAAAAAAAGTATCAAAAGTCTTTTTTTGATTGAAATGGCAAACAACAAAAATATATAAAAATCCAACAAAGAATGTAGGCCGTTAATAATTAAAAATAAATATAAGCACTTCTGCTCACTGCAGGGCATAAACAAATATACAAATAATAGTGTTGCATGGGCCTACAATTACTTCTTAATATCAAACAACGAAAGATAATAAACCAGTAAAATATTCTCTTTACTAATACATGATGACTTGCAATGCATTGAAGAGACGTTGTATGGGGAAGGCAGCACTAGCAGTCCAACGTGCATGTACTATAACAGAGAAACTGACGCCACATTATGCAAAAAGTATAAAAACTGCAAAGATTCGAAAGGTTTGTTACATACATGTATCAACTCAGAGTAACTGATACTGTGAAAGGAGTCGCTCTGCACATCATTAATTTGTAGTGCCCAATCAAGCCATGAGAACCCTGGTGACATGATCAGGTTGTTATTTTCTCAGACCAGACAAGTCAACAGACTTAGATTTTCTTTTTTTAAATGTGTAAATTTAAATCAGTAGAGATCCATTTTAAGTTTTCAGAATTACTAAAGTAGTGCAGATAATACTTTGATGATATTTACTTTTATTTTACTTTTTTTACACTGTCACTTTTAAAAAATGAAATAAATGAATAATGTTTGAAGAGCCTAGTCCAGTCATTTTTGTTGGCCTTGTTTTCTTTTCTTTTCTTTTTTACACTGTCACTTTTAAAAAATGAAATAAATGAATAATGTTTGAAGAGCCTAGTCCAGTCATTTTTGTTGGCCTTGTTTTCTTTATCATGGAATAAATCTATGACTAACATACACAATTATTAAGCAGTGCAGTATAAATACTACAATAGAATAATACACATTTAAAAGTAAATTAATCATATTCATAAAAATACTAAAGACCAAGTACAGAAGTTAAGAAATCAGAAATTGTCTGCACAGCAGTGTAATTCAGTCAGATTTTTGGCAAACAGAAAACATATAAATTGATCTGAATTGCTACACAATTTCAAACTTAAAAGTGAATGGGAAGGCTACCATGTGTTGAAAAATGCCCATAACATGATAAATACTGTACATACAGTACATCTTATAGTAAACCAAAAAAAAGGAGTTTTTTTTTAACAAACAAACTTAAATAGTAATAAATAAAAGTAAATACCAACAAAGAGAGTCTCACACAATAAAAAGAATAAATGGATGGAGGATCATATACTTCTTCAATTCATAACTTTAGGGCTACCTTTGGAAATAATACAAGGAGAGGGAAGGGATTTCTATATAAGTGACATATTATGTATATAGTTATGTAAGCCCAGCCAGACAAAAATAAAATTGTGCACATTAAGATGGATTCAAGGATAAAAAAACAATGACTAAAATGTATAATGACAATGAATCCATTCAGCTTTATATTAAATCTGTATTTTAATGTCGATACTGGTGAAAGTGATTATTTTTACTGGGAAAGGGAGACACAATGTGAAAGGAAGCTCACGTATTCTCACTGAAAATCACCTCTCTATTAGACTATGTTTATATTTTTATTTGAATGCTATTTAGTATAGTTGTGCACGTTTTCATTGGGCTAAAGAGGGTTTTGTGTGTGCACATGTCATTCTATTTTATTATTCTTACATGTATGAATTGTACTGTGCGCCACCTTAGAGACTAAACAGAGACCCAGCTGGTAGCCTTTTCAGATAGGCCTGTTATGTTGTATCAGGTAAAATCAATAATTATATAAAACAAATATACAGAATGGTATGTGCTCGTCCTTCAGCAGCCTATGCATCTATCCTGCTGACGTTAATATCAATGCACTGTACTGCTAATTTCCTATAGCGTCATTTTGGTCTCATAAACGCTGTTTTACGTTTAGCGGTCGGCTGTTCTCGGTTCTTTGTCGTGCTTCATCGGTATTCCTGGGCAATCCTCGGCGCGCGCCCCCAGTCCAGCAGCAGCAGCAGCGGCACGCGCATCTAAGGAGATAGGATAGGGCATCTGCAGAGCTCGAGACGCTTCTGACTAAACCTGGAATGGCGCTATGAGCTCGCATCGTGTGTGATGGCGGTAATGTTTTGGTAGGAACCGCTACCGTAGGCTGATGTGGCGTCGCGTGAGGAGCCTGAACACGACCATGAAGCTGCTGTTGGTGGTGACACTCTTATGGCGCGAGGCGTTGTGCGGATCTCCGAGCGTCCAAATCGGTAGGATTTTCTATTCTGTCATCGCCCCAACTTTCTCATCTTTACCTCTCCCGTTCATCCGTCCGTCTTATTATTATTATTATCATTATTATTACTGTTCGCTTTTCTCCTTCTCCCATTCATCGTTCCCTGTCTCTTTCTCCGAATAAAGTGGGCCTCTTTCATGTCTGTCCTCCGTGTGCCGCTCTCTGTAAGGAGAGGCCTCCTGACTGTACAGCGGCTGCTGCAGTGTTCTAATTATGTCAACATTTCTATCTTTTATACTTGTGTATGTGCTTATATGCGCGTGCATCTTACTATCAGTGCAGCGTGTGCGCACGCATGCATATGTGCACGTTTGTTTGTCTTCAATGCGTTAACTGGCACACAGTTTAAAGCAGGTACATCCAAAATATTTCAAATCCAGCACATCAGACGTATCTTCTGAGCTCCATTCCTTGTTGTACCGCAAATGCAGGTAGTATATACAGCAGAGTTTTTAGCCACATGCTATTGCATTAAATACAAATATTCCATTTAGTTAGCTATGCAAATATTTGAAAATACTTAGTGTTGCTGTCAAAAAGAAAATAATTTTACATGAAAGGGGTTGACAAATTTAGATATTATGTCAATTTTACTGTCAACAATTTTTCATGAATATACCCAAACCAACAATGAATTGAAAACCCGATGAGTATCATGTGTGTATCCAAAGCCTTTGTACTCTGCCATGGATCTCCATTGTTGTCCAAAAACTAGGTCCAATTCGGCCCCTACACCCTACGTCTCTGTGATGGAGGGAACTTGTAGTCATTCCTCACTACTGGATGAATTACCCTTCTTTAAAAGGTGCAATGTGTTAGATATCCCAGAATTTTAATTTAAAATATAAAAAATGTAAACCAACTATCAACAGAATGTGAAGCCGTTACAGTGTTGATGTTAAGTCAAAAACATCTGTGTGGTGTTGCAGAGATATCTGTGTCTGTCCAGTCTGTAATACCACTTGTTCATCTAGAGATGATAGTGAGTCACTGTAGCTCCAGTCTGCCTCAGTACAGAGGGAGAAGAAGAACAGCTGCCTGACTCTGGCAGACTCAGGGCTCGTCAACATTACATCCATGATCCCTGCACGTTCTCATAGTTTGTTTTGATTAAATCCAAAGTGGCAGAAACGAGTAAATGACTCGCACCCTCGCCTCGTCCTCACCGTCGGTAGGAGGCTGGTTCTCCGAGAGTAGAGCATGTGGGTATTTGGAGACAGACAGATTTTCCATTAGCAGATAGCAGATAGCACCAATTTATTCGACTCCCTGCCGGATCATCAAACTTTCTGTACACAGGTTAGACTCAGCGCTCCATCGGCCCGCAGTGACTCCCGCCGCTAGGGTTTTCATCGCCCATATCCGAGCCCCAGGAGCCGCAGCACACTCCCCTCCCAGCGAAGCAGTACCATGTTGGCATAAAGGACAACACAAGTATTCGACTTACATTTTCTGTTAATTTGAACAAATGGAAATCATTTCAGCAATCCTGCCTATGAAGGATATTGGCAGATTCATTCAACATTGAAGGTTGTCCTCTACTGTTTTAAGAAGTGGGTGTCTTTGAGGGATTTTGCTCTCTTCAGAATTTCTTGCTCGTCTTTGTAGCGAAGCAATTTAACCACTATGGATCTAGGGTGACCAGCATGGTCATATTTTCCAGTGCGATGAGATCTTTTGATTTTTATAAGATTGGAGTCTATTTTAAGATGGTCAGACAATACCTTCTTTGCCTTGATCTGTCTCACTCCAAAATTCAGATTTTGAATTGAATATTGATTTAAATTTAAAAACAGTATAAAAACTGTTTATTCAATTAATAAAAATATAATTGTTGCATCACTTTACACCTGGTAATACAGGATAACAGCATGGCAGGCTGGGAACTTTAACAGTGTCTTGCAGTGACATGCAGTACAGCCTGTTTGTGTTTGCTGTTCTGACACTCTTATCTGCTGAATACAGAATGATATTTGAAAGGTGTCTGAAGTTGGTAAAATAGATCCTTCCAGGGACAAAACCTGTTTGATCTGTATACACAAGTTTATCCAATAGGAAACTAAATCTTCTAGCAAGTGTTTTGGCCAAATGTAATGGTCTGTAGATAGGTCTATAAGAGCCTAGTTCCTTTAATCTTTCCCTTTCTTTGGGACTAGCTTCATTCTCTGTTTGTGGCAACATAGCCTACCGTCCTTATAGGCTTGCTATACATTCTAAGTAGAAAGGGGGCTAATAGGCCACTGAACTAACATTTCCTGATCCTTTCTGGACCCAGACCTTTTCCATTATATTAGCGAACAACTCTTGCATATGTATGGATGAGCATTTGACCCAGATATATATAACCCTTCATAAAATTGTCGGAGTCTATCATTTATGTCTTTATGTGAGGTATCGAGAGTACCATTTTCCAATTTAATTGTGTGAATATTTAGTTGAATAGTTCGGTCATTTTCAATCTTTTGTAGTTGCCTTGCCAACAATTTATGTGGCTTATCTCCGAACTCAAAATATTTTGTTTCGGTCTGAAGACTCTACTACTTTTCTTAGATTGTATTTAATTGAGCTAATGCTTGAGTAAAATTTTGTTGGATTTTTCTGTGGTAGGTAGTTTGTTTTTTCTGAGAGGATAGAAAATAAATGATGCATCCCCTCTATGGATGCCATGATGAGGAAAAGTTCCTACCTATCAATAACCAACTGACAAACACAGGCGTTACACCGGATATTTAACAAGGAAGTGTGTGCTGCGGCGCGTTGGCTGCATCCGCTCTAACACCGACTACCATGGCTAGTCTAGTCCTCTCACACATGCTTCAATGGTTTCCCACAGATGTATGAGAAAACTTGTGTTCACTCGAGATTGCCGTCAGGGGGCAATGGCTTGGCTCAGTGTCTGAAGGAGCTTTGAAATAATAGAACCTTGCAGCTTTCTGCAAGCAATACAGCTAAAGTTACCTTTAACAACATTAATAAAAAAGTGTGAACATTATATTTAAAACATTTAAACATTAATGGCTCTCTTTTAAGTGCTTAATGCGATAATATCACAGAATCATGTTTCGTTTAACATTATTATCTTATCTTTAATATCACAGTCCAAATCATATTCATAACTAGGGCTGTACCGAACAGTTGGAGGCTTCATTCATAACGTTGAATTTCTAATTATTATTAATAACTTACAGAAACATTGATTACAATATTCCACCTTCCCTTTCCCTCTTTCTGTCACCCTCTATTAAACACACGCACACACAGCAAATGACCCAGTCCTCAGTCCAAACGTCAAAATCTATTGAAAAAAGATAGATGTAATCATTTTCAAAATTCATAGCATGTTTTTATCTAACAAAATATTCTGCTTCAAACCCTGTTTGTTGCCGTATGGCCTTTTAAAAAAACAACAGGGAGGCTCACACGACGTATTACCGGAGCGGTCTCGGAAAAACTCCCAAAGAGAAACCCTACAATTTAAAGGGGGAATCATGGAAGAAACCTCAGGGAGAGCAACCGAGGGTTAATCCCTCTCCCAGGACGGACAGACGCGCAATAGATGACGTGGGTACAGAATAAACAACATAGTAAAAATACAACATAGAACATCCATGTGACAGAAATTATGATGTGATTGTATATGAAAAAGATACATCCAGCAAAAAATATATATTTTAGTGTATTAGTATTAGCATGAGCGTCAGGCAGGACCAGAGCAACAGGCGTAGCCACAATTCATGATCCAGACGTAACCTTTAATCTTGCCCAAGGACACTTTGACATGCGGACTGAAGTAGCTGGAGATCACACCAACAATCTTCCAATAAGTGGAAGACCCACTCTACCTCCTGAACCACAGCCACCCAGATATGTTAGACACCTCTTCTAGGACCAGTGACACAAATGAAGTCCATCTTGATAAGATAAGATAAGATACAACTTTATTTATCCCGAGGGAAATTGTTCCGCAACAGTTGCAATACACAGCAGGAGACAGTATAAGATGCAAAAAATGTACAAACCCTAACCCTGATCTTCAACAGAATAGAAGATAAACAAATATTAAAGGGAAAAGTCCCAACCACAGGCCTTAATTATTATCCTTAAATATAAGCACATCTTTCTGTGAAATGTTGTGAAGTTATTTAAACACAAAAAAACCCCACATCTTTTTCATGTCATATTAAAGGTTGTTTCATAAATTTGTATGATTAAATTTGTGATTTATGATAGTGTAATGAATTTTTATAAAGAAGACGTTTTATTTACCTGGCAAAGAAGGGTGATAAATAACAACAAAAACTAAATAAATTACAACAACAACAACAACAATCATCGGCATCTGCCACCAAGCCAAATTGTAATTTTAAATGTTTTACAGTCCCTATCTCCATAAAAAAGATTGACAGCAGGCCATGAAAGAAGTAGGAGCCCGCAGGACGTCCTGATTAAGTTAATGGCCGATTATTAATAGTGGCCTTGTTTCTGATGACAAAATCTCATTGAGCATCTTAATACTTGTCAGTCACAGAAGCTAATAATTCTGCCTCATTGCAAGCAGCCATACTCGCCTGATATGGCCTCAGCCTCCCTACTCGGGGCCAAAGATCTTATGTGTGAAAATATGACCTCATTCTGCCAGCTCCACCACAAGTGGTTCAGCTGAGCTGAGGTAGAATTTTTATGATTGATATAGATCTTTTTACCCTTTGCAATTCATATTTATAATGATAAAAAAAATAAAACTTTTATTGTGAATCCCTGTGAACACTTGTTGGTATTCTCACTGATCAGAATCTGACCACTAGTCACCTGGTCTGTCTTTAAATTAAGAAAAAAACTATGTTAGCTGTGATAATATACTCTGTAGCTGCAAGATTAGAGTTTCAGTATTGACAACGGATGCGCAATAGTCACATTGCAGGATGTGTTTGTCAGAAAATGAACTCAAAAGACGTCATGCTACAACTTTTTTGCTGCTTGATATAAAAATTAAAAGAAATTAAAAATCGCACGATTCTCATTTTCCATAACTAATCCTGTGTTTCCCATTATTGCCTACAGTCTAGGTAGACTATATACCCCAGAGTTTCATAATAAACCAAACATTTTTTTACACTCAACAAGTGGGGTCCGCCCAGTCTGCCAGGGGAATCTGCCAGGGGAATTCTACTCAGCGGGTAAGGGAACACCGCTCGATGTGGGAGGATCCCCTCGTGGGACCTCTCCCCGGCGCTGCTTTACAGTAGCCCTCACCCAGACCTTGCCGCCTCCTGGGGCTGTGGACTTATTGCTCGCTGCGCCCTCTCTACCCGTAGGGTGGGACCCTGCTCCCAGAGCTACTGTCAACCGGGGCGGACTGTCGCCAGTGCCAGGGGTCTGTACCAACCTGTAACCCGGTGCTTTCCCATATCACCCTGATAGGACAGTTGGCAATATTCTAGCGCATAACAAAGTAGCTAATTTCCTATACAATGGGTTTTCAGGCATCGTTTTGAAATCTTCATTAAGATTGGCTGTACAACTACACAAAACAAGGAAGCAGGGTCACAAGTATTTGTCTTACTGGCCAAGACAAGCAGCAGATGTGTGTGACGGACACGCACGCACACACACACACACACACACACACACACACTTCAGACTGAACAATTAGGTGTCTTTCCCGCGCTTATGTGCCTATCCCCCCATGTGAACCACACCTGGCAGACTAAATGTATCATAACATGTATAAAGATTTCCACATTTCAGACTGTCAATCAGGTGTCATTTATGGGAACCCTTATCTTTCCCGCGCACATGTGCCCATCCGCCCACGTGAAGCACACCTTCCAGATGAAACAATGTATCATATTTTCTACAAAACAAAAAAAATGTCATATCTTCTCACTGACCCCTATATATAGCATTTTTTTGTGCCTTGCTCTCATTTTAGTCTGAGCACAATGAGTTGGCGACCGATTAGGCGATTATCTGTCAGAGAGTTTCTTGACCAAATATTTTAACATATTATAATAATAAAAATAAATAAAATAATATTTTAAGTTGAAGTTGACCCAGAAATAGAGGAGGATGTCCCTGAAATGGAAAACAACATTGATCCTGATTTCGATCAAGACTTTTATGAGACTGGCCAGTCAACAGATGGCGACAGATATGCAACATCTCGTGTGGATGACATCAAGTCCAGCTTCCAACTCTTTTTACCAAAGTCCATTGAGGAAATTATACTGGAGATGACAAACCTGGAGGGGAGGCGTGTGTTTGGGGACACGTGGAGAGCACTGGATCAGCTAGACCTCCAAGCCCACATAGGTCTGTTGATTCTAGCAGGAGTATATCGGTCAAACAATGAGGCTACACAAAGTCTGTGGGAGGCCTATATTCCGGTCAACTATGTCCTTACAACATTTTCATGTCCTCTCGAGAATTATCTGCTTTGATAACAGAGATACACGACCTGTCCGCTGACGAAATGACAAATTGGCTGCCATCAGGAACTTTTGGGACATTTTGAGTGTCTATTCTTTGTATATTTACTGCAGTTATTCACATAAACCAAATCAAATCAAGTTTATTTATATAGCCGAATATCACAAGTTATACATTTGTCTTAGTGGGCTTTACAGACTGTACAGGATACGATACCCTCTGTCCTTAGACCCGCGCACTGCACGAAAACTCCCGAAAAGATACCCCACAATTAGAGGGGGAAATATGGAAGAAACCTCAGGAAGAGACTGAGGAGGATCCCTCTCCCAGGACAGACAGACGTGCAATAGGTGACGTGTGTACAGAACAAACAACATAGTTAAAAATACAACATAGACAATCTATGCGAAACATTGATGCGATCGGATATTAAAAAGATGGATCCAAAGGGGATGTCAATAAAGGCTTCCTGGTGTCAGGCAGGACCAGGGCAACAGGTGCCGCCAAGATTTGCGATTGAGACGTAACCTTTAAACACTTTAGACACAGAAACTCCGGAGATGATGCCTCGGATAGTGAGTTAGTAACATGCATTTAAGGGACATGAATTAATATAAATAGAGAGGGAGAGGAGGAGGGAAAGACAGGGAAAGGAGGAGAGGAGTGAGTCCCCCGACAGTCTAAGCCTATAGCAGCATAACTAGGGGCTGGTCCAAGGCAAACCTGAGCCAGCCCTAACTATAAGCTTTATCAAAGAGGAAAGTCTTTAGCCTGCTCTTAAATGTGGAGACGGTGTCTGCCTCCTGAACACAGACTGGGAGCTGGTTCCACAGTAGAGGAGCTTGATAGTTGAAGGCTCTGGCTCCCATTGTACTTTTAGAGACTCTAGGAACCACAAGTAACCCTGCACTCTGGGAGCGCAATGCTCTCGTTGGTTTATAAGGTACTATGAGATCCTTAAGATAAACTGGAGCCTGACCATTAATCGCTTTGTAGGTCAGGAGAAGGATTTTTAATTATATTCTGTATTTTACCGGGAGCCAGTGCAGAGCAGCTAATACAGGAGTAATATGATCTTGTTTCCTACTTCTTGTCAATACACGTGCCACAGCATTTTGAATCAAATGAAGAGTCTTCAGGGATTTTTTTGGGACAACCAGATAATAAGGAGTTGCAGTAATCCAGCCTGAAGTAACAAATGCATGGACTGGTTTTTCTGCATCTTTTTGAGACAGGATGTGTCTTATTTTTGCAATGTTACGCAGATGAAAAAAAGCAGACCTTGAAATTTGTTATATGTGAGAGTTAAAAAACATATCCTGATCAAAGATAACACCGAGATTCCTGACGGTGGTGCTGGAGTCCAAGATAATGCCATCCAGAGTCACTATGTCATAAGAAAATACGTTTCTGAGCTGTTTGGGGCCAAGTATAATAACTTCAGTTTTGTCAGTGTTCAACATCAAAAAGTTGCAGGACATCCAATTGTTTATGTCCTTTAGGTATGCTTGAAATTTAGATAATTGATTGGTTTCATCTGGCTTGATTGATAGATATAATTGGGTATCATCCGCATAATAATGAAAGTTTATGGAGTGGTTCCTTATTGTGTTGCCTAAAGGAACCATATATAAGGTAAATAGAATAGGTCCAAGTACAGAACTTTGCGGGACTCCATGACTGACTTTGGTTTGCATGGAGGATTCATCGTTACCACGTACAAATTGAGATTGCTCAGATAAATAGGATTTAAACCAGCTCGGTGCGGTTCCTGTTATGCCAATGAAATGATCAAGTCTCTGTAGCAGAATGTCATGGTTAACAGTGTCAAAAGCAGCACTGAGTTCTAACAAGACCAGAGACAAGTCCTTTGTCTGATGCCAATAGAAGGCCATTGGTAACTTTCACCAGAACCGTCTCTGTGCTATGATGAACTCTAAATCCAGATTGAAAAACCTCAAATAAGGTATTGTTATGTAGAAAATCCCACAACTATTTTGCGACTACTTTCTCAAGGATTTTAGCGAGAAATGGAAGGTTAGATATCGGCCTATAGTTGGCTAAAACCTCTGGATCAAGACTGGGCTTTTTAAGAAGAGGTTTTATTACAGCTACTTTAAATTATTCTGGGACCAGATAATAGAGACAGATAAAACTTCTTTAAGCAGCTTAGTTGGAATCGGGTCTAAGAGACAGGTTGGTGGTTTAGACGACGAAATTGTTGAATTTAGTTGGTTAAGGTCGATCGGAGAAAAGCAGTATAGATATATTTCAGGTGTGTCAGTTGTTTTTAAGGTTCCTGTATTAGAAGCTAAATCATTACCAATTGAGGAGAGGAGATATATTTGATTAATTTGGTCTCTAATAATTATAATTAATTGTCATTAATAATAATTGTGGACAGACTAATAAATGTTCAATTTCAATACCATATGCCAGAACAAGGTCCAGAGTGTGGTTTAAACAGTGAGTTGGTTCATGTACATTTTGACTGAACCCAATTGAATCTAATAATGAGATAAACGCAGTATTAAGGCTGTTATTATCGACGTCCACATGAATATTAAAGTCACGTACAATAATTACTTTATCTGTTTTCAGGACTAAACCCGGTAAAGATTCTGAGAATTCAGATAGAAATTCAGAATATGGACCAGGAGGGCTGTACACCATAACAAATAAGATTGGCTTCATTGTTTTCCATTTTGGGTTTGAAAGTGTAAGAACAAGGCTTTCAAAAGAGCTATAGTTTAGTTTAGGTTTAGGATTGATTCATCGGCTTGAGTCGAATATTGCTGCAACTCCACCTCCTCGGCCTCGAGGAACGTGAGTATTAATATGACTAGGTGGAGGGGATTCATTTTGACTGACATATTCTTCATGTCTCAGCCAGGTTTCAGTGAGACAAAATAAATCAATCTGATTATCTGATATTAGAACATTTACTAATCCAGTTTTAGATGACAAAGACCTGATGTTTAAGAGTCCACAATCAATTTTTCTATTTAGTTGCACTTTTGCAGTGGTGGTGTTAATTTTTATCAGGTTTTTATGTACAACTCCTCTTCTGTTTACTATTGATTTAAGCGGTCGTGGGGCAGACATAGTCACTATGGGGATTTGAGTGGGTGACTGCCCGGATGGAAGCACAGAGAAGTGTGTAAGACTGCAACTCTGCCTCCTGGTCTCAACTCCGGATTGTCATGGATTAGGACCACTAATAAACGTACTTATATTTCTAGATATGAGATCTATGTATATATGAGATTTTCCAAAGTAGGATGAATGCCGTCACTTCTAATCAGACCAGGAGTTCCCAGAAAGTCCGGCAATTGTCTACGAAGCCCACATCATTATCTGGACACCACCATGACAGCCAGCGACGTAATGATGACATGTGGCTAAACATGTCGTCACTCGTTAGATTTGGCAGGGGACCAGAGAAAACTACAGAGTCCGACATTGTCTTGGCAAATCTACACACCGACTGCTTCTATGTCGCCTGCTCTGGCCCCCGGGATGCACGTGACTATTGTCGCTGGTCTCTCAAACCTCACGTATCTCATAATTGAGCTACGTTGGCTCAATTATGAGCTAGTTGGCTTCTCAGCGGGTGTGTCGCTGAGTGGGGAGAACCTGTTAGAAACAGTAAGCGGTTGGTGGTGAGCCGTGGGCTTCTGCTTACACTTCTTTCGGACAGTCACCCGGCTGCTCAGGACCCGCCCGGGGACAGCTCGCAGGAGTTACCTCTGGTCGGCCCGCACCAGCTACAGGGGGCTTGCTTACATCTATAGTAGCTAATTTACCTTCCATGGGGCGGAGCCGCGCTTTTAGCCCTCTAAAACTTTCCTCCAACTATGAACTACATTTAATACATGTACCATTATCTCTAAAGGAGGCAGAGAAATAGCTAAACATGAAACACACCAAGCAGAAGAGAAGAGAAAAGGAAGAGAGAGACGGCGTCACTAGCTGCCAAGCTAACGTTAGTAGAGCCGGAAGTAGTGTAAAACAACTGTGGATTTAGCGAAAGAGTCGCTCAGAAAAGAAATTGAAGGAGAGTGTTATAAGTGCTCAATAAGCACTAGTGTATGTTTAAGATATACGACAGGTAATTAGCCGCTGTGATCAAGAATATAACAACAGCAAGTTAAGCAAGAGCAGCTCAAGTACGCTACCAACAACACAGGATTAGGATTAACCGGAAATGACGCGCTTACCGTACGACGGGGGAGAGTTCAGACGCTGCAGTGATGTTGATGGTTTCTCAGAGGAAACACAGCAATCAATAACTGTCCTGTGCACACGATTTTAGCTTGGGGATTCCAGGGCTGCACCACTAGTATGAGACATTGTTTACAACTTAAAAGGGTGTTTAATAAAATTTGGTGACGAGTACTGGTGTTTGTCTTTATGTAAGAGCTGTTAAAACAGACCGGTCAAATTTGACCGGGAACACCAAAGTAAGGGGAGAAACGAACACAACAGGAGGGTTAAACAATCATGCAGGTTTTTTTAAAACTTTATTTACTTTGTGAAACGCTGCAACCTGTCCAGCTTGTGCCGCCTCTCGGCCAGTGAAAAGCTGGGAAACTCTTCATGCTGTCGAATACATCAATGTATCTATTTCAGTCAAAATAATTCTCAAACTGCTGTTTTATAATGGAATAGTTCTCTTGTCTGCATAGGCGGCAGATGAGGCTCAGGATAGGGAAGGCTAATATCATACTGTCATACAGAAGACAACGTTATTGTGTTCATAACAGCAATTCTATGCACTGGCTGACCAACAATAAATGCACAGCTGGGAGCTACAGGGCTCTGGATGTTTTTTTGCAGGCGCTAATGAATTTTGACGCAATAAACAATAACAAATAGCTTACTAGGATACAGATAAACAAGATTCAATGATGCTGGGCTAATATGCTAACATTATTTAATTGAAATGCACGTCACTAAATGTTTAGTGTTATACAACAACGCAAACACAATGAATGACATACATTTAGAAATTAGAATTAACATACAAAATGCATACACAAAGTTTCAACAACAAGCACAAACTAAAAACCATCATCCAAATCATAGTTGCCACAGAAAGTGTGGATTTACAAAATACTGTAGCTATGAGCAAAAACCAAACGTTAGTATGGAAACAGGAATACAAAACTTGTATTCCCCCACACACTTTACATTCCTGGCCAAATTTGGTGTCAAAACTTTGCTTTGTGCTCAGGGGGTTGGATTGTTTATAGCAGGTGCTAATGAATTCTGATGCAACAAACAATAACAAAAATCGTGCTATTTACTGTACTATTTATAGCTTACTATTGTATTTACCGTTCTTACAAATAACAGGAAAAGGGATCTATGAGGCTAACTTACAATATTAAAACTGCTCGTTCAGACAGTTCCAAGGACAGCGCTGTTTGTTATGACTGTGTGTGTGTGCCACACAGCCTGCCTCTGCTGATTTTTACAGAGAATTGTTCATGAATTCAAAACATATTTAACGCTATGATAGTGCTACTTTGCTTTGAGAGCTCTGATTAATAAATATATTCTTTGATTATGAAACCATATCCGTATGTTGTTACAGGCTGATATTTGGAGTTGCTGGACATAACAATATATCTTACCAGTAGCAGTAGCCTACATGTTTAGGCAACATCGGTAAATTGTACCGTCTACCGATCGTCTATATATATATATATATATATATATATATATGGTACACAATAATATAGGGACCAATAATTTAGTGAATGCTAAGCCTTCTCTGGCCTACATTACCCGCTGCCCCTGCCTGTTTTCAGTCAAAATTCTGCAGTGAAATGCATTGTACTGTATGACAATGTCTACCATTGTACACTAAGTGGGATTCCAGAGGTAAAGAGAGAGAACTGCGATGTTACTTAATTACTTGTCCCCTTCTGACTCAGAAGGCAACGCAGGTTCTGGTCCAGGCCTTTGTTATCTCACGTCTCGACTACTGCAACTCCCTCCTGGCTGGACTTCCTACATGAGCCATCTGACCTCTACAGCTCATCCAGAATACTGCAGCCCAACTGGTCTTCAATCTCCCCAAGTTCTCCCACACTACACCGCTCCTCCGCTCCCTTCACTGGTTACCAGTGGCTGCCCGAATCTGCTTCACTCTGGTGCTGGCCTACCGTGCAGTGAATGGATCAGGCTCTTCCTACATCCAGGCCATTATCAAACCATACACCCCAACTCGCTCACTTCGCTCGGCATCTGCCAATCTGCTTGCCACTCCCTCACTGCGAGTGGGACCCAGAGACCCTTCAAATAAACCCGTCTCTTTGGTATCCTGGTACCCAAATGGTGGAATGAGCTCCACATTGAGGTCAGGTCAGCGGAAAGTCTTCATACCTTCTGTCGCAGACTGAAAACCCACCTGTTTCGACTGCACTTCCGTCAATAAAAAAATAGAATAAATAAATAAATATATTTATATATATATTGTTGTACTTTTGCACTTGGTTGACTCATTTGAAACTATTGGTTGAATTTTTACTCTATTGGTTGTCTTTGTTGCTCTTACTTTAGTTTGGCTTCATTGAAGCTATTGTTCTACACTTGTATGATTTCACCTATTTGAAGCTTATGTACTTGCAAGATTCTCGCTGTTTAGAGTCGTATCCTCATGATTGTTTGCACTTATTGTAAGTCGCTTTGGACAAAAGTGTCAGCTAAATGAACTGTAATGTAATGTAATGTAATGAAACAATGTAATATTGTTTATATAATAGGTATTGTGTCTTTCTGACCATGTCTGTCTGTGTGTCTGTTTCAGGTGGTTTATTCCCCAGGGGTGCAGATCAGGAATACAGTGCATTCAGGGTTGGCATGGTTCAGTTCGGGATGGCAGATTTCAGACTGACTCCACACATAGATAACCTGGAGGTGGCCAACAGCTTTGCTGTCACTAACTGCTGTAAGTATCGGTTTTTACTTATCTTTTTCTGAACACAGTTTGATGAACTACAGATGTTATTATTGAAGCAGAACCCTTTTGTTTCTGAGACATTAAATGTTATTAGAAGTAGGGAAGCGTTCAACTCACAGCAAGATGAGAATCCTGACTGTAACGGTGCAATAACTGTTCAATTATCACTAAGAAACACAGCAGAATAAAAACATAAAAGGAAAAAAAACATTAAAATAAAAATAAATAACTTTTGTGATGTTTACTTTCCTCTTGATATTTCTAGTGATATTATTGATGTTGTTGCCATTATTATTATTATTATTATTGATTATTATAACCATGGTTAGAATTATTATTATTATTATTATTGTTAGTGAATATTTTAACCATAGTTAGTATTGTTATTATTATTATATTATTATTATTATTATTATTATTACCATTATCACTACTGAAATAACAGTCAATACTATTTATGCTGTTTGGTTTTTAGGAACATTAAGTTTTGCCTTTAAGTTCATTACAACTCTGATATGAACAACATTCACACCAAACTGTCAAAATTAGGTTTGTTTATTTGTCAATTCTTTTATTTTATTTAATGTATACATAACATATTTTTATTCCCTTCCCCTTCCTTTTGACTTTCATAACACAACTCCCCAACCCCTACCCAATTGATTATCCTCCTGTGCGTGGTGGCATGTGGCGGTGCTGGCCCTTGGCCTGGCCTCCAACGAATGCGTTGGAATCCCCCTGGTGTATGGTTGGTGCGGCTTAGCAGATAGGCGCTGCTGGTGTTCTCCAGACCCATAGCCATAAGTAAAACATTACACTGTTGAACAGGATGAGCAAACCCCCTACTGAGGGTCAGGGGGTTGCTCACCAACACGTAACTGCTTAACCCAAAGAAACTATTGGAAAACTTAACAAATAAAAAAAAAAGTTATTTATCACCTCGTGTTTGGAGAATTCTGATGCACGCTCCCTTGGTGGTCTGATCTGGGGCCTGCCCTGCTGACAACTATGTCTCTCTTTGTACGGTGTATGTATTTTCAAGAGTATATATGTGTATATATATATATATATATATATATATACATATATATACACATATACTCTTGAAAACACACACACACATATGTATATTACCACACAAATGACTCGGTGGTCCATTGTAACACAGCAATGCAACTTGCACAACAGTAAAACAATAAAGCTTCCGATCATGATGCTTATAACACCGATCATAATGCTTATAACACACTATGAAAACCTGTCTCTGCCCAGACACTAAGCCTCTTACTTGAGATTGCTCGAGGTAACGATTAGGTGTGGTTAGTCTGTTTTATGTGTCCAGCAGTTTCTTCACGCTAGGACAATAACAGGGCCATTGTACCGCGTCGGAGAAGGTTAAAAAGGCACATATGTATATGTATATATATATATATACACATATGCATACATATATAATATATAGACACATATACATACATATATATATATATATATATATATAGACACATACACATATATATATATATATATATATATATATACACATATATATACACATACATATATACATATATTTGATTATATATATACATACATATACATTTATACATGTACGTATATACACATACGTATACATATATATATACATCTACATACACACATATACATATATATATACACACATATACATATATACATATATATACATATATACATACATATACATATATACACACATACATATACATACATATATACACATATACATATATATATATACACATACACATACACACATATACATACACACATATACACATATACATACACACATATACATATATATATATATATATATATATATACACACATATACACAAATACAAAATCTCCCTCCTAACCCATCAGTTTAGCCATGGAAATGCCCCTACCTACCTCAAGGAACTCCTCTCACTACTAACCTCCACACGCAACCTCCGCCCCACAAACAAAAACTTGCTCCACCCCTCCAGGACCAAGCTCTGCACCATGGCCGATCGGGCCTTCTCTTCAGCCGTTCCTCACCTGTGGAATTCCCTCCCAGACCACCTGAGGGCTCCACAGGCCACTGACTCCTTCAAGAAGATCCTAAAAGCCTTTCTTTAAAAAAAAAAAAGAAATGCCTTTTCTTTAACCATGTGTTTTTATTTTTGTGTCTTTTATGCCTCTGTTTTTTGTTGATGTTGTTGTCTTCTGGTCTGTGGAACCTTGGGATTGCTTTTAGCCATGAAAGGCGCTTTACAAATAAAATATATTTTTATTATTGAACACGTCACCTTTTTCTCAGTAAATATATTTCCATACTATAAAAAAGCATAAGGTGCTATTGACATGAAATTTTCACCAGATGTGGATAACAACCCATACTATTCACACATGCAAATAAACCAAAACAAATAAGTTCAGAAATTAAGTTATGTGTAATAAAATGGAATGACACAGGGAAAAAGTATTAAACACGCTTTCTGAAATGTATTTAATACTTCGTACAAAAGCCTTTGTTGGTAATGACAGCTTCAAGATGCCTCCTGTATAGAGAAACTAGTTGCATGCGTTGCTCAGGTGTGATTTTGGTCCATTCTTCCACACAAACAGTCTTCAAATCTTGAAGGTTCCATGGGCCTTTTCTATGAGCTGACCTTTTGTTCTTTCCATAGATTTTCTATTGGGTTCAAGTCAGGTGATTGGCTGGGCCATTCTAGCAGCTTCATTTTATTTCTCTGAAACCGATTGAGAGTTTCCTTGGCTGTGTGATTGGGATCAATGTCTTGCTGAAATGTCCACCCTCGTTTCATCTTCATCATCCTGGTAAATGGCAGCAGATTTTTTTATCAAGAACGTCTCGGTACATTTCTCCATTCATCCTTCCTTCAATTTTATGAAGTTTGCCAGTGCAGTATTCTGAAAAACAGCCCCACACCATATTGTTCCCACCTCCAAACTTCACTGTTGTTATGGAGTTTTTGGGGTGATATGCAGTGCCATTTGACCTCCAAACATGGTGTGTATTATGGCATCCAAAAAGTTAAATTTTTGTCTCATCTTACCAGACTATATTCTCCCAGTATTTCACAAGCTTGTCTAAAGTTTGCTGCACAACATTTAAACGAGCTTCAACATGCTTTTTCTTCAGTAATGGAGTCTTGCGTGGTGAGCGTGCATACAGGCCATGGCGCTTGAATGCATTACTTATTGTTTTCTTTGAAACAATTGTACCTGCTAATTCCAGATCATTCTGAAGCTCTCCACAAGTGCTCCTTTGCTCTTGGACAACTCTTCTGATAATTATTTTCACTCTGTCAGAAATCTAGTGAGGTTGCTTTCTAATTACTGATAGATGTCAGCTGGCACCTTGGCTTTCCATGCATTTTTGCATCTCCCTTTCTTCATGTGTTCAATACTTTTTCTCTGTGTCATTAAATGTTTTCATACACATAACTTAATTTATGGACATCTATGGTTTGATTTATTTGCATGTGTGGATTGCATGGGTTGTTATTGACATCTGGTGAAAATTTCATGTCAATAGCACCTTTAGAAATATATTTACTGAGAAAAATGGTGACGTGTTCAATACTTATTTTACCCGCTGTATGCTTACCCAACTATACATCATGGGCGAGGCTGTGTTATTGCCGCAATAACTCCTTGCGTTTTAAAGATTATGTTCATGGATGCTTTCTTTATTGAAAAATTGGTTTGGTTGGGCAGCTGTGGCTCCGGAGGTCCACCAGTCAGAGGGTCAGTGGTTCAATCCCAGGCCTCTGCAGTCAGCATGTCAAAGTGTCCCAAGGCAAGATAGTGAACCCCAAATTGCTCCTGATGGCATCGCCAACAGTGTGTGAATGTGTGTGGATGCTCTTCCTCAACAGCTCTCAGTTTCTCTCTGTTTTTAGTTTTTATAGCAGTCATGCTTGAAAAGCTCAGCTCACATAGATATGTTGTGGAAAATTGATGTCAAAATAGCTCTGTTTTCCAGAATGGGGAACTCCTTGGCAGCAGTCAACCTAAAACTGTCCAAAGATTGACCAGCTAAGCTTAGTTTTAAACCACAATCTAGTCTCAGTTCAATTAGTTCCTCCTGCTCCTGCAAAGTCATGTTCGTTCCAAAAACTGCTGCTGAGCTACATGGATCCCTAACCCAGTCAAGGCATTCGGTGAAGGTTGAGGGGAAATTGTCACGGATGAGGTAAAAGGGAAGGACCCAAATGCACAAGCAGGCTTAGTGTTAACAAAAAGAGAGCTTTATTTAAACAAAGCTAGAGAACAAAAAGTAAAAAGCAAAAGCACAGGGGCAAATGTGGCAGAGGTGCGCCAGGGAAGAGGTGGGCAAGGGCAACTCAGAGCAATGGCCAGGATCCAGGGCAAAGGTTACGACCAGGAGGGTGACCCAGAGACGGGACCAAAAAGGGTGGAGAAAAGGGTGGAGCAGCCCACGACAGCCTGACGAGACGAGGGAAACCGCTCAGGAGGTCGATGGGACGGGCGTAGCCGAGCAGGAGGGCGAAGGGGGAGTTGACAGTGGACAGGGAGAGGCCTCGGACAGGGGACTGGGAGGGGCCTTGGACAGGGGACTCAGCAGAAGATACTGGGGTCTGCCACAGCCTGGCGACAGGATCGGCATTAAGATGCTAAAGTATATCTGCCATGTATGCCAGCCTCGCACACCACTTATCACTTGCGAACAGTTTTGCGTCATCACTCTTCTCATCAGTGAAAAACACTTTTAGTTCCTTACGCAGCTCATACACATGGGCCAGCACTTTGCCATGTGACAACCATCGGACCACCGTATGGAGCAATAAGGCTTTATGCTCCACTCCCATTTCCTCACATAAAGATGCAAATATGCGGTTGTCTCTCTTTCATTCTGCTAACAAAGCCTTTGGTGGACCCGACCATGGCTGCTGCTCCATCAGTGCAGACACTCGTGCAGTTTTCCCACTGAAGTTCTCCTTGTTCAAGATATTCTGATGTGACCCAAAACATTACCTCTCCTGTGGTTTTTCCTGGCAATGCCTTGCAAAATAGGAAGTTTTCTCTGATGGCGTCTCCATCCACAAAACACACATTGGCCAAGAGTTGAGCATGTCCACTAATGTCCGTAGATTCATCAAGTTGCAATGCAAATTTCCCACTGATGCGTATCTTTTCCAAAACAACCTTTTCGATGTCTGCAGACATGTCATCAATACGTCTGGCAATTGTGTTATCTGAGATAGGGACTTTGGCTACTTCTTTAACCACGTCAGGGGAGAGTATCTCATTTGCAATGGCTTTGCAGGCAGGTAGTATTAATGTCTCTGCCACAGTGTGGCTTTTTTGATTTGGCTACGAGTTCAGCTACTAAGTAGCTAGCTTTGAGAGCTCTCGCAGACACCGTTGTAGTTTTTCTCATAAAAGTTGCCTGTTCCTTTTTCTTAGGCGAACATAATAGTCTATGTTCTTGCTTTGAAGTGAAGGGTGTTTCGTTTGGAGATGGCGTTTAAGATTGCTTGGGACCATGGCACTGTTGTTAAGCTTTTTCCCGCACACCAAGCATAACGGAGTCGGTGCAGTCGGATCCCCGGTGAAAGTAAATCCAAACGAAAGATAACTTTTGCGGTATTGTCTGGAGCTCACCGTTTTTGCTTTCTTTTGACCACCACTCATATTACGCTCTTAATCTGGGTTAAAATTTTGTCCAGTGCCCAGTTCGGAGTCTTTATTTTTCCTTTTCAAATATTTATCCATCACAATTAGCACATACAGCCTCCTTTTGATGCATAGGTTGCGGGTCTGAAAATGCACACTCTCCCTGCAACAAACAGAAGCACATGGCTAATTATCATGCAGATGGCCGTCATTGGACATTGTGCTGAGTCGATGGGGGCGACTACAAATTATAGCGATCACTGTATAGAAAATGAAATGAGTTAGTGAAATCAAAGTCCTGTGTTACAAACAGAATGGGCATTTTTCTCTTGTGGCCATCCACAATGAATCGATTTGAAGAAATAACTGATGCACAGGCATGTCAATCATGGCCACCACCTACTCCAAAAAACCTTATTATTAATATCATTATTATTGTTATTATTATTTATGTCTTTAAAACATTTTTTTTTTTTTAACTGGGGCAGCATAGAGTCATGTTAAGTTTGTCTTATGCAGTGACTCCTGCGGAGCACAGAATAGAAGCAATGAGGACTCCAAGCATGCAGTACACTCTGCCCTCATCAGAGCCTGATGTAATGATGGCCTGAAGCACAAAGCTCTGCTATATAAATGCATGATATTGTGATAGCAGTGAATGCATGCAGTCCTCGTTCTCTGCTGTCTAAAATGCCTACCTTAGGGAAGATGTTTGGAGGAACAGTTATAACACGGAATTCCTGCATGTTACAGGTTAACCTTTTAAAATACATTGTTAAACCTAATAACATTTTGTACAGCAGTTATATAAAATGCTTATAATGTACTCTTAGGCTTTAAATAAGATAGTGACGAGATAAGGGGCTCTATTTTGACATTGGTGCACGCCGGGGAATGTACCTTCACAATAGCATTTTCCATAGGGGCAATGAATTTCTTTGACTGAGCCGTTTTAGTATGTTGGTGACTCACCTGATGCCCCAGTTGCATAAATTAAGAGGTATGGGTAGAGGGTGTGGTGATGCTAATTCGGTGGCATACTTAATCTTGTCGCCAAGAATGAGTGCGGCTTGTGACCCCCTTCTACTTTTATTTATGGTACTAGATGGTGTTTAACTGCAGATGGTTGTTGTGTGGATCATAGGGTTGAGCCGATTGCTAGGATGAAACGAGTATCTGGTACAGATAATGTACAAATGTCAATATCCATACCCATGATGAAGGAAAATCCTCATTGGGTAATAGCTGTGTCCATTGTCCACATCTTTCCGTGATAGGGCAGCCCTACTGTAAGTTAGCCATAAATGGGGGGGTTATGGCCATTGCCATCTTAGCAGTGACGGAACCACCTACCTCCCAGCCAATCCAAAAATGGGCAAAGAGGTGGATCAGTGTTGGAGCTGAGGCGGGCTCAGGTGACACAGCAGAACAGACAGCTAGCGGCTAGCAACCTGTGATAGCACCTACCTGTCACTCAAAGCGGCTGCACACTTAATTATACATAACTTTAAGCCCTAATGTAATTTCAATGGGTGAGGTATGTATATATTCACCCCCTGTACAGTTGTCATGAACGGGGAAATTAGCTAGAGAGAACAACATCTTTTTTGTGCCAGGCTGTAGAGACGTTTATTTCTGCTGTAAATTTGGGCATTTTAACATGGGGGTCTTCGGGGATAGGAGCCAGCCTCAAGTGGCCATTTGAGGAACTGCAGTTTGTTTTATCATTGATGATGATTGATTTATGTTGCACTCTGCTGCAAAACCAATTGCCCTTCGGGGACAAATAAAGTTGGAAGTTGAAGTTAGATATATATTGTACTGTTACATATAGCCTACGTGTTTGACTGCGCAAACACTCTCTCTCTCTCTCTCTTTCTCTCTGGCTTTCTATCTCTCTGTTTCTCTTGCATTCTATGCTTTTTATAATAAAGAGTTTTCTAATAAATAATACATTTAGCAACTTCTGATCAACCCATATCAATTTCAGGGTTAAAATAACAACGTTCAGGTTAAGCCACATGTACTGATACAGATAATTGAGATGATTGTACAGATACGGATACATATAATTAAGATGGTTGTACAGATACGGATACAGATCATTAAGATGGTTGTACAGATACGGATACAGATAATGGTGTACTCACTCATCCCTGTCTTTCCAAGTAAAATCGGACACTATTACGCACAGAAAACTTGATATAAATAGTGAATGTGATTGTGTCTAACACGGCCACCTACATATATGCTTTAATAATATATTCTTTATGATCCCATGCCGTGTCCAAGTGTGCCACAGGTGCCCCAGGCAAGCCTGGCCACAACATTGCTAAATGTGCGTTGGCGCACTCCCATCTCACTGGGAAGGGCACATGACATGACTGTGAGCCGGGCCATGCTGCAGGGTTAAGAGTCTATACCAATGCTAGCAGTTTGAATGCTTACGTCACCATGCTCACAATGACAATGTTACCATGTTGATGTTTAGCAGCTATAATATTTCATTTTTCTTTGACATTAGCATCATATCAATTGCTAATTAGCACTTAATACAAAGTGTAGCTGAGGTTAATGGGAATGTCATTTAAACATTATAGTTTACAGTTATTTAGTTATAAACTAAAGTATTGGACAAACGGAATGGGAAACACGATGATGATGATGATTAGGATCAACAAAGTGAAATCCTATTGATTTTTTTTCTAAATTGAATTGCTTCCATCTAGTAGACTTCAGTCCCACTGCTAGTGTGGCTCATAAACAGAGAATCATTCCCTTATTTTTCTTTTGAAAACTAGACTCTAAAAATGGGCCATATTTTTTTCAAAATTATTCAGAAAGTCAACAATGCAACAGCAAGTATTGTAGGCATTAAACAAGTAATACCATTTGTGTCAGAACAAGTTTTAATTCCTTATTACAATCAGTGGCAGTGTTACAGTATAGAAGCAATTGCATTGCTTTTTGCACTGGCACAGTGGTGTAACACATTACCGCTACCTTAGTGGGTTACTCTGCCACCAAACTGCTGCCCAAAATAATTAAGTTGAAAATAAATGCCTCCCCTAAACATTTGTAATTGGTCCAGTTCTGATAAAAGGCCTAATTCTTGAGCAAATAGTAGAGCAATTGTTTCTTTCAGTTATTCACTTCATAATGTCCTCGCACTTGCAGTAGATATAATTCTTAATAGCCCTACTTCCTGTTTGGACCACACTATAATGACCTTCAAAGTTGGATATAATAATTAAGCACACATCAGTATGGGTCAATTGACAGGATAAGGGGCTGTCCCTGTAGCTTCACTGCAATCTTGGAAGGCATCAGTGGGACACTGGACATTAGGCCTCAGTACTAATGTTTCTGTATATTAGTGATTAGTGCTGTTTAACTGCACATTTATATCCACATTGTATTCCAAAAACTGCAGCTATAATTATCTACTTGTCATTAATAGAGCAATTCATTATATGATCATGACTCAACCATGGCCAGTAATACTTTATATGACGATGTCAGTTTAAAGCTTGACCTTATTTTCTGAGCAGAGAACATACAAATATGCATTAACACAGTATAGAATGCCCATGAATGCAATATTATACCCAGGGAGATAAAACTTTTTATTTCTAGAGTAAGAACAAGGTCATTGAAGTAGGACAACTGAATATAGCTGTAGTGTAGACAAACGACTTGTCTGTGTACACCCTTAAAATAAAAAAGCACATGTCCTAACATTACAGCAGATGTTAGCACTCTTTGATAACATATAATAATATAATTAATAGTTCATTAGGAAAACGTCTTTTTCATTAAAGTTCAGTGAGAATCACTAATGATGGAGTGGAGACACGGCGTGCCTTGTTTAGTGTTGCAGTGTTTTTCTACCTCTGAGTAAAAAAAAGTAAAAACCTTAAAATATGTCAGTTAACGTTAGTCCAGGGTCTTGAGTTTTGAAGATGCTGGACTAACGTGACATATTTTATGGATATTTCATATTATATTCAAAGCATAATAATAACATTGCAGAACAACTGATAAACTGTACAATTAACCTAAACAGTGAACGTAATAACTGCAGGAAGTTTGTGTAAAACAAGTGATTTCGATGCATTTATAGCTGATTATTTCCTGTGAATATTGCCTCAGAGATCAGTTTTCCCGTTATTTTTAGTTAAATTCTATCTCTGTGTTGTTTTTCTTTACTGTTTTTTATTTTAACAAATCATACATACTTACAAGCTTCTCCCTGACACTTGGCCATTGCTCTATCAGCTCTTTGGTTGTTTTAACTGCATACTTTTCAAATGCAGGATGAGGCTGTTCAGCAGAGAAGGAAGACTGTGAATATGGCTTGGATTCAGGTCTTCACATGTCCTTGTTCTTGTGAGGTTTTAAAAAAATTATAATATCTTAAATAATAATCCAAACTTTAAAAATAACAAATTCCTTTTGTTTTATTCAAATAAGTTAATGAAATCCAGAGGTATAGTCCAACTATATATGAAATGGCAATGTTGGCTCTGTCTGTTTGTCAGCTGGTTGGTCCACCTCTTTGGTCCAGACTGAACTATCTGGGATCAAGTGAGGTTGCAATGCAGAACATGGCAGCAAACTCAATGTGATCGAAGCGCTTGTTTACGGCCCCTAACAATTCAATCTTTGTTGTTTTAACATCGTGGTCTCCATCATGCAGAATGTACTATTTCAACGAGTGGTAACGTCTTGCTGTAGCCTTTTTGGTTTCATTCCTAACTGGATCTGCACAGCCTGTAGGCGCGAGTAGGCAAGAGGTGAGTGTACACCATGGTGGACAGCCAGCTGAAGGGTGTGTGCCATGCAGCCAAAAGTAGGCAGCTCACTGTCCATCATAGCTTTTGCCATATGTCTGGCATTATCATGCATGACAGCATGCACTTTGGATTTGTCTATTTTCCAAGTTTTGTACATTTTCTGAAATGCCTCTGAGATAGCAGCTGTGGATTGGGAGCCCGCAAATTCCTGTGGGTGTAGCACTGCTTTAATCAAGTTGAAATCTTTGTCAATCCACTGTGCTGTGGGGCTTAGCATGCTCACAGGGCTTTCATCCAAACTCCAAATACCAGTTGTAAAACTGATGCCAGGGAAGTCTTGAGCCAGTAGTTTGTGGATGTGTGTGGCTACGATGTTGTAGACTTCGGGGAGACAGACTTCAGTAGAATGAGGACGACTGGACAGTGTGTAGCGGGGCTCTATATGTTCAATCAGGCTACAAAACCCCACAGAGATCAACAGAGAAAGGTTGGCCATCTAATGCAATGAACTCATCACCATGTTAGTGATCCCTTTAGCTTTAACGCTGTCCGAGGGATATTTTTTATCCTCTCGAATGCTGAGGTTAACATGAACCGAGTCCTTCTGTCGGTTTGTGATTTCCCGGCCTCCTGGTTATCTCTCCGTTTTTTACCCAGATAAACATTGGCTACTGCCATCGGCGTATGTCACCTTATTGTTGAGAGTAAATTACAGTAAATTGGCCGATGCCAATGTCCGGTGGATACATTGGTACATTGCTAGTAATTGGTAAATATAAGCTTGCTAACAAGCTAAACTATAATGGTGAACATGGAAAACATTATATCTGCTAAACAGCAAGAATTGGCATTGTGAGTATGTTAGCATCCTGATGTGAGTATTTAACACATAAATGCCGCACACAGCCTAATAGGCTTTCTGATTTTTTCCCCCTCTGAATAAATAAAGGACTTAATATTTTGCGCATGAATTGGTTTGCATTTATTAGACATTGAAGGCTTTTCAAATTTGCAGAATGCAGTGCAATGGGATCAAATATATAGATATAAATACATAGTCCTATCCATTGTATTGTAAATTATATCATTCACCTGTGGCATTTCAATAATTTTAGTTCTGGTCTGTTTCCTGTTCAGACTGACTTTTTACAAAGAAACCAAGAGGAGTAAACATGAAGTTTTGCAGACTGACAGGTAACTTGTTGATTGGACAGTTTTGGTGAATCATCAGGTCCCACGTGGGATTTTCAAATTCCAGCAGTCCAGCAGTTTTTAATTAATCATTTATTAATCAAGGATAATAAATGTGCTGTCGTGCTTATGTGTTACCGTGGTTACCAAATAAATAAATAAGTTGTATACATGGCCTTATATATATCCATTGTAAGACCGCTTCTTAAACAGATTTCAGGACGTGAGCGGAGTGACCTACTCACACGCCCCAGTTAGCAGTTCAGCCTGAGTAAACCCAAGCACCGGTGGTCTATAATACAGCAGTGTTATTTTGACCAGCTCTCAGAGTTTCAGCAGTAAGGTGGAATTTTATGTATTCTTGTCCTGCTGTTAGTTAGTACCTAAATCCTGCCTATCTCCTGTGTCTGAGTTGAATCATCTCTCTCTCTCTGTTTAAAGTTTTATTAAAATGTCTCTCTCTCTCTTTCTTCTAGTTTGTTCCCAGTTCTCTCGAGGTGTCTACGCCATTTTTGGCTTCTATGACAAGAAGTCGGTAAACACCATCACATCCTTCTGTGAGACACTACATGTGTCCTTCATCACACCTTCTTTCCCAGCAGAAGGAATGAATCAGTTTGTTCTCCAGATGAGGCCGGACATCAAGGGGCCGCTAGTTTCATTAGTGGAGTACTACAAATGGGAAAAGTTTGCCTATCTATACGACAGTGATAGAGGTAATTGGAGTGTCATTGCTTATCTCATTTTGAAAGAACCAAGATGGGTAGTGAGTGGAGTCCACTGATTTTACAGTCTCTCGTAGACTAGCAGTTTGATGGCGACACTGTTTGTAAATGACCTCAAACATATTTTGGCAATTTCTTTTTAAACTGTATGTATGCATATACCAAAATAGCATATTATCATATAAGCTGATGTATTGGCCATGCTTTTGTATCTATCCACCTTTTAATATATCTATGTGTAATGTTATTGTGGACAAAGTTGTATTAGTTTGATTTTTTGGAATTAGATTTTTCTTGTGTTATTTGATTTTTATATGATTTGGGCATCAAAATGTGAAGAAGCACCTTGATTTGTCAAAATCAAGGTGCTTCTTCACATTTTGATGAAGAAGAAACTGAAATTCCCTTTTGAATTTCCTTCAAATCTACCATATCCCAATATACTATATATTGATATTGTGATATAGAACTACACTGTCCTCAAAAACTGACATGGAAGAGATGTAAGGCCGGAATTTTAATTGGCTGACAAGTGGTGGTATATCCGCTTGCTCTGTTTACGTAGATATCTTTTGACTTGGATGACCTTTAGTATCTCAAGCAATTAGCTTGTGAAAAAAACGTGATATACATAATTGACATTTCACAGTAGTGTAAAAAAAGTACAGATTTCAATTAAATCTCAGTTGTAGAGTTATTGTTCTTGTCATTACATACGTTGAAAGCTGAACATAGATTTGATAAGGTAAAGCAGGTTCAATGTTGGATTCAGATTTGTTAACATTCTGCAGAACCTAAACCCTATCTGGTGTGCACTCAAAAATGCCAGCAATACTAAAAGGGTTGTATTTCTGATTTAGCTGATTCCTTTCCCCCTGTACGCTACAGTTTTTTTTTGTTTTTAGTTTATTTAATGTATTTATATCAGGGACCATGTACAAAAATACATTAATCTAAAAAAAAGACAAAAGATGCTTGGTACCAGGTTCAGTATTTTAATAAACTAATCCTGTGTGTGTGTCTGTGTGTGCAGGTCTCTCAACTCTTCAGGTGATACTGGACACTGCAGCAGAGAAAAAATGGGTTGTCACAGCGATAAATGTGGGAAACCTCAAAGATGAGAGGAAGGATGAAGCCTACCGCTCCCTGTTTCAGGTACTTATATTCTTTTCATATACAGCACTGCACACTGTTGGTACTCTCACCCTGAATTTTTAGAAACACCCAAGATACACAAAACAGATACTAAAAAGGGAGGTGGATCTCTTGCCCACTACCACAGATTCCAAGATACAGTCATGACAGGGAGTAGTGTTGTGCCCTCCCCTGCCCTTCCAGTGAAATTCTACAGATGAAAGGAAGTGCAGTGTGTGCAGTATATCTTACCAGTTTAACAGTGAAGTGGAGCAGGGACAAGGGCACCAGTGCAGCAGGGACTCAACAATTTAAATTTAAAAACAGGGGAAATTTTTCATTGCAATTATGCAAAATCGCTGGATGTACGCAATGTATTGTTTTGCTTTGCTTTCAATTTGTAAAGCCTGATAGTTGTCCTTATAAAGATGCTCAGGTTTTGTGGAAATGTATTTGGGACTAGCTATAGGGGAAATAGAGACAGTGTAGTGAGACAGTTACACACTTGTTAATAACCCACCCAATAACCCACAAATGGAGAAAACAGCAGTGATCATGATGGCTAGAATAAAAACAGTCTAATTCACAAAGATCAGCTCTAGCTGACAATAGACAACGCACTTACAGTGAAACTATTATAGTTTTCAGAGAGATAGTCTGAGAGTGTCTGCTCAAACTTATTTATTTTGGTATGCAGTGACAGGATGCAATTACAGTTGTGTTGTGAAAAATAAACAAATAATTGCCATGGGAAAAAAACAATGTCATGTCATGGAAATGACATGAATGAAAGATAAGGGTATTATATAGCCTAAACTAATAAACAAATTATTTCTTCCCAAATACTGGGCTTACATTTTTCTCTTTTCTCCCTCCTTCCTCTCTTTTTCTCTCTTCTTTCGGGAGGGTTGGATAGAAGTGGCAGTATAGAAAGACCTCATGCTCATGCTGACTCTCACCCCTCATAACTGACGCACTGGCCTCAAGCGCATTCATACTTTGCCACATGGATAATTGCAATCAGATGCAGAAAAGGGGCAAATTGCACATGTTTGCACTGTAATATCCTTTTGTAACCTTGAGACAGGGCAGCTAGCGGGTGAAAATGATGCCCAATTTATTGTGCTATAAGCAGCCCAGTCCATTCTTTGTGAATTCGCCCCCCAGATTTTTGCATGTTCAGGGCATATACAAATTGAACACTCCATTTTACAGATAATTTGTACCAGATCACATTGTCCTTTCCAGGAACCTTCTTAAGAAATTACAGCGACATGTCACTTCCTGTCTATAAAATTATTACGATACTATGGGACCTATGAAACAAAGCATAACCAATATGTTGTACAGTGTGCAGTGAGGCAAAGGATTTATTTTCTGTTATTGGTTTCTGTGATTTTAGGGATGTCTACATTGGTGCAGAACTTTAATGACTTTGATGTTGAATACTTATCTGTTTTTTAGGACCTGGAGATCCGTAAGGAGCGACGCATAATCCTAGACTGTGAACAAGACAAAGTCAAAGACATCATGGAACAGGTTGATTCCAGTCTTTTCGCTTCTTCTACCCTTTCAACATGCTCCTGATCCATCCTCTGCAGTATATTATATTTCAATACCATATACAATACCATTTCCAGATGTCTTTTTAGGACATCTGGCACGGACTTTGCTGGAATACTCTGCCAGAGTGCATGTGATACCAGTGCACAGAACAGTATCTGCATGCAGATAAGAGCGTTTCTGCTCAGCATGCACAAATACGGTCCTGCAAGTACAAACATCCCTACACACTTGCAACTGCTCAACACTTGCTCACTCTTGAGGTTGACTTAGACAGTGGCTGGTATGTCTGCTCCTTTCATTGGTGTCTTTGAATACTGACCATGACCTTTGATTGACTTTGGTTTTTGACTTTGGCAGTTCATATCATACAGGCCTAAATCTTGTCAGAATTATGTATGTATGTCCGAAGTTTAGCTCTCACATTCTCAGAGAACAGCGAAGCTGATTCACACACACCTACATTATATACTGTACATACATTCTCTATACATTTTTAATAAATAAATAAATAGTCTTTCAAAAACAGGCACTAAGAAAGCAAAACATTTCAACAGTGGTGTGTTTAGGTCGGAGACTGTGGGGGTGAAAGTGACCAATCAAAGGAGCGCACACATCAGCCACTGTCTGTTCCATCCCCGCCACCAAAGTCTAGAAGGTTCACTTGATGAGTGAGCGAGTGTGGAGCAGTTGTGTTTGTGTAGGCAGAGACTACGCGTAGGCTTCTTTTCCTAGCTTTTATTTGATAATTGCTGATAACAAACTTCACCACAACCTCTCTATTGCAAAACAAACACATTGACATTAGCTGGCCATAGTGTTGCTGTCCACAAAAACCACATATATTTAACACATCTTTCTGACTAATTGACTGTTCCTTGATGGATTGAAGATAGTAACCTACTTCTTAAGCTAAATAAACCATTTAAAAACCCATTGAATTATCATATGTACATATAAACTGAGAAGTGGACTTTTTTTTTAAACTCATGAAAAGTAGACCTTTTGGAGATTGTTTTGACAGGACAGTAAAATAGACTGGCAAATCTTAAAACCTACAGCAATGCAAATTTGATTTTCATGTTTTATAGTGTTATAGTATTGACACAGCTTGTACTTTTTTCCCATCAGGTGATCACTATAGGCAGGCATGTGAAGGGATACCACTATATCATCGCTAACTTGGTGAGCCACGCCTGTCTCTAATTCAACCTGACCAAACACTGCTATGTATTGCTGATAAATGAAGATTTGTAGTAATATATATTAACATATTATAGTCATTGACTGGCAGGTTAGCAGAGCAAGCAGTCACAGCCAAACAAGCTACAACAGGAAGCTAGGTGATTAGGCAAGCAGCAGGAGATAAGCAGCTAAGAAGGAAACTGATTTACAAACTAATAACAGGCTGCCCAAAATAGCTGCAACAGTAAAGCTCATAAGCAACAAAGATGATCTGGAAACGTGTGATTGTTGGCTGTTATACAGCAGAGCAGGGTTCCCTGAGTGTGTCACAGTCCAAAAGTCCATTCTAAGTGGATTGTGAGCAGGTGGGTCAAAAAAAAGTTACTTTGAAGTATACCAAATTTCGGGCATTTTTATTTTATTTTTTAAAGATCTCTTTCCTTTCACATAAAGTACATGCTGTCTCCATGGACTGGTCGAGCTTTAGTAGCCCGATTAGCTGATGTTAGCATAGCAAGCCATAGATAGAAAAGAAGCCTGCATTTTTACTGCTTATTTTCCATTGAAATGCTTTCTTTGTTGATTGTTCTGTCGCTGATCTGCCTCTATTGCCTCTACTATTTTTCACTATGATATGCATTAAAACACATATAAAAGTACAGCCCTGCTTCAGCTATATGTAGGGTTTAGGTTACAGACATATGTTATTTAATTTAAAGGTTCAATGTGTAATTCCGAGCCACCTGCTCCAAAGTAACGGGGCAGTATTTCACCTCTAAACTGGGTCCAATACACCACTTATTACACCACAATACACCAATACAATCGAAATTCATCAATCATCAAAACCATCAGTTATTACAAAACAACTATAGTAGGTTAACCTGTTTATATTTTAGTTGTAGTAGTTTGTCTTTTTTTTAATTCTAACTTTTAGAGTATTCTAATGTATTTTTTAATTTGTGTATTTCACTGGCCTCACTGAATTTCCCCTTCTCAGTTATCCAACAAGATAAACACATCCATATAGTAGCTCTCAGTACCACAAGGTGATGTTGACATGCTTTACTTATATGAGTACTGTGAAACTGAAACATTAGTATGACATCATTATAACATAAGCGTAGATATACTCCAGGTAAGTATTAAACAGGGTAAGTACTACAGTATCAATGTAAGGTAACCCATCTGTCAAAGCTATATTGTATAAACAAACACAAAAATGTAACTGAGTTAAATGATTATTATATTATATCAAATAAGAATGCATAAACACCACGGTATAAGTTATTGCATTACACTGAGGAGTGAATACTGTATCTCTAAAATAAATGGCAATATGCATAGATACTAGAACACATGTATGAAACCTAATCAAGCTCAATCTTGATAACTGCCTGCCTATCATAACCAACAGAGATAATTAACCTAAATCTGGTCACAAGAATGTGCTCATACTAAAGATACATAATATCACAATGTAAAAACCCACAGGTAATGCCTTCTCAAGGGCTATGAAAAAAAGATGGCTAAGGATGAACAGACATCAGCTTCATCTCCAATCCCCCATACGCTCTTATTCCCAGAGAACCAGCCTCCTACCGATGGTGAGGGTGAGGCTGCGAGTCGTTTTCTCGTTTTTGCCACGTTGGATTTAATTAAAACAAACTATCAAAACGTGCAGAGATCATGGATACAATGTAGACGAACCTTGAGTCTGCCAGAGTCAGGCAGCTCTACTTCTTCTTTCTTTTTACTGAGGACAGTCGGCTGCTACACTGACTCACTATCGTCTCCTAGACAGGACGGAACGATGCTAGTCAGGTAGCATGCTAATTTCAGTAGATACCGTATCTCTGGAACACAATACATAGACGTCTTTGACATATCGTCAACAATGTCACTTCACATTCTGTTCATAATGTTAATTCATTGTTTTAATGGTTTAAATTAGAATTCCGGCCTATGTTACACATTGAACCTTTAATAGAATGGTCTCTTCATAGTATTGGTCAATTTCTGTAGACAGACTACATGGCATGCATGGACTGAGACTCCATCAGATCGTCTCAGAGAATAAAATATTCGTAGAGTGAAAATACAAAGTCACCAACTGAAATAAATTTTCTGTTGTTCTTGTTTCAGGGTTTTGTCGATGGTGACCTCTCTAAAATCCAGTATGGAGGTGCGAATGTGTCTGGGTTTCAGATAGTAGATTTTGATGATCCTGTGGTGGCAAAGTTTGACCAACGATGGGAGGCCCTGGAAGAGAAGGAGTATCCTGGTGCTGATACACGGATCAGAGTAAGATTTGGACATTCAACATTAGTTCATAGGCTGGTTTGAATGAGTTTAAATTGTTCAATGAAAGAAATATGCTGTGTGAGGAGGATTCAGATTACCTGGAGCTAGTCCAAGGATTATAGTAGAACAATCATGCTAATATTGAGTTTAATAATGTAACTCAACCCATGTATTATAAGTAGAACATTTTGTCATGATGCACTTTGGGATGTTTGCGGTACCATTCTACATGTTTTAAACATCATATTAACTACATTTGGGCCATATTTTTGTGGCACTGCAACAATCAACACAAGCCCCACAAGCAGTATTTTCCTGATCTTGAAATCCTCTTTTTCCCACGTATAAAGTATTTTGATGATCAGTGCAGAGCACACGATGCGTAAGAGGAGAGACACAAACAGGTTCAAAGTAAGCAGCGCCAAAACAGTTGTTTCTTATTTTGTTCGAAACTGTCTCAGACTGCTGAGAATAGATGTCTCAGAAGCACACCTATTACTGTCACAGTGTAACTCCGTTGTTACTTTGATGATTCTATCAACAAGAGCAAACTAAATACTAGGAGCAAACTGCAGCAATAATAGATTGATGCATAAAATGCAAATAAACAATTTTAATCAAACCAGAAGATTATATTGTCATCAAAAATGTACGTTTAATGTGATTTAAAGCAGGAATGTCGGTAAATAATCATTTATAATTTATAAATGTATTGATTCTGACAATTGTCTGTTGTCCAGTATGTTGTATGAAAAACATCAGCTCATTATATCCCTGCAGCCATCTGAAGACAACAGGACACAGATGTTAATAAATCTACAGCCTCTGATTTTAGAAGTGCCAGAGGATTACCTGGATTAAATAATGTGCACAGGACACCGGGCTGCTACAGAATAACCACACACACCTCTACACACATCAGCCAGTTCCATTTATGACTCGGTATTCTGCCTGTTTTTTTTGCAGGAGACAACAGATTACCGTGTATCAATTAATCCTGTGGGTCACAGCCACTTTTGAAATTTAAAAATAGGCTGACGTTTTTCTCTCAGAATGCATTATTAAGCAAACAATGCTGTGTCACATTTTAAGATAGTATGCAACCATTTACAATGTAAAATGCAGTAGAATTATTTAAATGAGGTGAGATTGGTTGAGATTACATAAACTGCTGCACGAAACTGTTTGTTTCTATCATGATGGCACTAATTAAGTGTTGAAAATCCACACTATGTGCCTTTGGCTGCAGATTTGTGGTGCTGTGTGTTCATATTGTTCCACTCTGCCCCATCCAGACACCAATTTGATTTCCTGGCAAGTCTTAATTTGTGGGGAATTTGTCGTCATGTATCCCTGTGGTTGGTTCAGCTGTTTCAGAGCAATAAGACCAGTGATGAGACTGGCTCAGCATGCATTTATTCATCACCACACCCTCCGATCTGTGTTTTTCATCCAGCTCTTTTGCACTTTGCGCTGCAGCACATATATGTAAAAAAAAATAGCAGACGTGACTTTTGGCTTGTCGTTGCGTATATCTTCCCTTTATGTTTCATCAAATTCATCATTTTAACTAGAATTTTGTTGGTTGGACTTTTGTTTTGCTATGTAACATTGAGTAGGTGATGATTTCAGAAGTGAACCACAGGTCGTCATACTTTTACACATTTTTGGAGTTTTACCAATGTTTCTGTCTTTTTCAGTATACCTCAGCCCTCACCTATGATGCTGTCCACGTGATGACGGAGGCGTTTCGCTTCCTTCACAAGCAGAGAATAGACATGAGTCGTCGTGGCAACAGTGGGGACTGCCTGGCCAATCCAGCAGTTCCTTGGGCACAGGGGGTGGAGATTGAACGTGCCCTCAAACAGGTAACCATGGATTAGACCCTCCTCACTAAGAAGAGAGAGAGATTGACCCAGTTCTATAAAAGCTGATAGTAGTTATCATTTGTAAGGAAGAATATGGGTAATGACGCTGAAAACAGAGACTGCTTAAAACTCTTCTGTGTCTGATTGCTGGGGGAAAACTCAGATGTCCAGCTTGAATGCAGCCCTCTCATTAATTTGAATGGGACCAGCAGAGATGCCAATGCATAGTGCTCCGGCAAACAAAAAGCAGACTCATCCGGCAAAATCACTGGCTCATCTTTTGCTTTCATCTGGCAAGTCAATGTGATGGCCAATCAAATACATGCAACGCACATTCCTGGTAGATTATTTAGTAATGTCACTCAATCAATCAATCAATTAATCAAATGTTATTGATATATTCAAATATCACAAATTACACAAATTGTCTCAAGGGGTTTACAAACTGTACATCATACACCACCCTCTGTATTTACACCCTTACAGCGCACAAGGAAAAACTCTCGAAAGGAAACCCCACAATTAAAGGGAAAAATGTTAGAAACCTCAGGGAGAGACTGAGGGGAGATCCCTCTCCCAGGACGGACAGACATGCAATAGATGTCGTGTATTGAGAATAAACAACATAGTAAAAATACAACATACACAATCCATGTGACTTATGTAATTGTAATTTGTAATGTCATTATTATGTGAACATATTACGGATGTCACAATACCAGAAATGTTGTAGTAGATGCCAATACCAGTCAAATTCAACTATTCTCGATGACAACTCGATACCACAGTAAAAACAAAAACAAAACAATAAATCCCATACACCCCTTTGTTACATTTGAATACTGTTTTTTTTTTTAGGAAGTTAAACATGTCATAGTTCTCTCTCCAGTATCTATTATATATTGCTTTGAAAACATCTCCTTCAAACAACTGTAAGCGTGAAGTTTCTCACCAAAAATAAAAATGTTACAAGGTGAGATTACATATGAACACATCATGATAACATTATACTTTCCCTTTGCCCAATACACATTTTTACTGAATAGAGCCTGAACACACCTTACTGCAAATCAATAACACCTCCGATACCGGCTGCGAACAGCTAACAGCTAAACGTAACTATCTTTACCGCTGATTTCAACAAGGATTTCAGTTGTATGTTGTAATTTAGTATAACCAGAGATGCATCATAGCGAGTTTAATGAATAAATAATCACAAAAATTAAAGTGTGTGCGTACTGTGTTTGGTGGAGCGACAGAGAGAGAGGTTGATGCTCCGACATCAAACAGCTGTTAGGGAGAAAGGGAGAAGAGGAGAAGACCTGCAGTCCAGGGCGCACGGCCAGACTTGTGTGCTTTTCGGATTTTAACGTGTCAACAGGATGCCGTTAGTCTCGAGCCCTCCAGTATCTATGTTACTTATGACAACTACGTTAGCTGGGGTAACGTAGAAAAATGTTACGTTTTCAGAATGTTGGCATCGACCTGGTACCTAAATATTGGTTTTCCTGACATCCCTTGAACATATATGAAAAAGATGGGTGCCGCCATCAATAATAACGTGGGTGTCAAGCAGGACCAGAGCAACAGAAGCAACCATGATTCATAATCCAGACGTAACCTTTAATAGTGGCAATCTGCCAGATGAGAGACACAGAGACTCTGATGATGCCCCGGATGATGAGTTAGTAACATGCATTTAAGGGACATGAATGCATACAGATAGAGAGGGAGAGGAGGAGAGCGAGAAAGATAGGGAAAGGAGGAGAGGAGTGAGTCCCCCAACAGTCTAAGCCTATAGCAGCGTAACTAGGGGCTAGTCCAGGGCAAACCTGAGCCAGCCCTAACTATAAGCTTTATCAAAGAAGAAAGTCTTTAGCCTGCTCTTAAATGTGGAGAGGGTGTCTGCCTCCCGAACACAAACTAGGAGCTGGTTCAACAGTAGAGGAGCTTGATAGCTGAAGGTTCTGGCTCCCATTGTACTTTTAGAGACTCTAGGAACCACAAGTAACCCTGCATTCTGGGAGTGCAATGCTCTAGTTGGGTTATAAAGTACTATGAGATCTTTAAGATAAACTGGAGCCTGACCATTAATCGCTTTGTAGGTCAGGAGAAGGATTATAAACTATATTATGGGTTTTTTTGGTAGCCAGTGCAGAGCAGCTAATGCAGGAGTGATATGATCTTGTCCCTTAGTTCTTGTCAGTACATGTGCTCCAGCATTTTGGATCAACTGAAGAGTCTTAAGGGATTTTTTGGGACAACCTGATAATAAGGAGTTGCAGTAATCCAGCCTTGAAGTTACAAATGCATGGACTAATTTTTCCTACCTCGTTTTGAGACAGGATGTGCCTTACTTTTGCAATGTTATGTAGATGAAAGAAGGCAGTCCTTGAAATTTGTTTTATGTGGGAGTTAACTTCTTGGTGTCTGACTAACCAAAATGGAGCTTTTTATTTGTAAAATATGTTGTGTTTTTTTCTGTAAGAAGTAGCTGGTATTAATGCTTTCACTACACATTTCAAGTAAAAATAAATCTTGAATACGATTGCGTGTATTTTGTGTGTATCAATCAATCAATCAAATTGAACTTATTGTATGTTGTGTGTAGGTGCGTGTAGATGGTTTAACAGGGAACATTCAGTTTGACCAGTACGGGAAGAGAATCAACTACTCAGTGACAGTAATGGAGCTGAAGAACAATGGACCTGTTAAGGTAACTGTAGAATCAATTTGCCATCATTAATATCATTAAAGAATGTAATATGTGATACGTAACCTATTTTTGTGTGTTTATGTTTGTGTTCTTAGATTGGCTATTGGAATGAGGTGGATAAAATGGTGGTGACAAAGTCGGACCTTTACCCCAACGACACCATGGGAATGGAAAACAAGACAGTCATTGTCACAACGATACTGGTAATAAACACATGAATGACACTCAATGTGAATGTGCAGGGCAACTGAAAAAACACCCAATAATGTAACAGTTACAGTGTAAATAAGCAAAGGTACAAATGCTGTTGGGATGAGTGTAGTATCAACAGAGATAAGACATGAGCATCAGTGGATCATGAGAAAAAAAGAAAACTCCTATATTGTAGTGCTCTTGACATTTAATATTATGTGCTATTTTGGCATTAAGTTCAATGTTTGCATTTTGCAAATTAATAGTACGTTAGTTAAGATTAAGTTCTTACAAAAGTTTGAAGTTTGAACAGTGTGGACGATTTCAATGGCTGCCTTAGGGAAAGTGTTTCAAGAAAGAAAAATATTTCTCATAAGTCTCATTCCAAAAGCAAGTAGAATTTTAAACATGGTTTAGACTTTTATTTTGAAGTTTGTAGTTTTTTAATTTTCTTTTATGTAACTTTCTTTTTCCTCCTTAAAAAAGATATTACAGATTTTATTTTATTTTCCAGACATTAGTTGGTGGAGAGGACCCCATGGTGTATGTATCAATATTTTTTATATATTATAGGAAGCCCCCTATGTGATGATGAAGAAGAATGCTGAGCTGTTTCAAGACAATGACCGTTATGAAGGTATAATTTATATATTGTATTGTAATGTGTGTGTGTTTAATTATTTAATTCTTCTTCTTATTTTAAAATTTTATTTACTTTTGTTTAATTGTGTATTGAGTGAATTAAAGTGACACTAAATAGCCTCTATAGTAATTTTTTTCCAGACCCATACGGAGCTCTCCAATAATAAAACACAATGGTACTGCCACCATCTAATGTAGAACCATCATACAGCAGTGTATTTTCATACAATTCTTTCAGACACATAATATGTTGGTAATATAAATATACATATAATCATAAAATTATTATATCAAATTATTATTTGAATGTGAAATTCCGTATTCCACACTGTAGTCTGTATTCTAGGATGCTTGTCTAACACTGCTGATGTGTCTCTTTTGAGCATGTGTTTTTTTTTGACTGATGCTAGGTTATTGCGTTGACTTGGCCGCAGAGATTGCAAAGCACTGTGGTATACGCTACCAGCTCAGGATTGTGGGAGATGGCAAATACGGGGCAAGAGATGCAGAAACCAAGATCTGGAATGGTATGGTTGGAGAGCTGGTGTATGGGGTAAGATTTAAAACCCACACACAATAATTTGACTCTCTTTCCTCTCCACCTGGGCGGTAATTCCTCCCTCAGTGATGTTTGGTCCAGCAGGCGTGGCTCACTGACTGGGTGGTCGGAAGATGGCGCAATGCCGAGGGTCACTACATCCACATGCGGCGCCGTCGCCATAACTGTACAAATTGATGATTTGGCGGTCAAAATGTTTTCCACTTCATAATAGTGCATGATTTTGTTTGGGATCACAGCTTCAACAATTGAATATCACTGTAATGCAATACATAGAGTAAGTAAACTTAAAAATGTGTTCTCAGGGAATGTGACAAGGAAGGAGTCCACATGAGATTTACTAAAAACAAGTATCATTTATTAAAATTAAGGTAAACACAAAACAAACAATAGGGTGTTTCGGTCAGCAATGAAAGCAGTGCATAGATGAGTTGAAAGAGTGTTGTGGAGGTCTTGAATGTGCAAAAGAGGAGGATGAAGGGTGGCTGTCTGCTATAAAAAGGAAAAGACACCAGGGAGCACATGGGCCAGCTTTTATCGGATGTTAGACAAGGTGAGCCAGATGAGTTGACGGCCCTCCACTGTCTGCCAATTATCAGCTGGGCTTGAAAAGGGCAGCCTCCTAGAGAGTGGGAGGGGCGTCACACCAGATTAAAACAATAAACCAACTATCAAACACTTTCACTCTGTCTTTGTCTCCCCAACAGAAAGCAGATATAGCAGTTGCTCCTCTGACAATCACTCTTGTTCGTGAAGAGGTGATAGATTTCTCCAAACCCTTCATGTCTTTGGGAATCTCCATCATGATCAAGAAGCCGCAAAAATCCAAACCAGGAGTCTTCTCCTTTCTGGACCCACTGGCCTATGAAATCTGGATGTGCATTGTCTTCGCCTATATAGGAGTTAGTGTTGTTCTCTTTCTGGTAAGTCAGTCTGTTTATGAGTATATAGTAGATGTGTTTTGTTCCCACCAGAATAGTACAGATCTTGATGCATATTCATGCCCAAGACTCCCAAAATCTAACTT